>JAHIAM010014031.1:0-133654 GCA_021605205.1 Aegilops longissima
TTAGTAGTCTACCAAGTGGCACCGTGCAGGTGGGCTTGGGACAGACTAAACCTGATGTACGGTGTACCAAGTGGCACCGGTTGGTGGGCTTGGGAACCTGCTCACATCGTTTGGGGCCGTGGCGACACCCGGCGGATCTCCTTGCGGATGGAACCGAATAGGCGATAAACACGGGCGAGAGACTTGTGTGGTTAGTCGGTCGTGGCCGACTCCTCGCCCGGCTTCCGCTTGAAGGTTGCGAGGTACATGGCGATGTCTGAGGCGATAAGTGGCGAGCGTGTGTGAAGAAGTACACCCTGCGGGGTTATCATTATCTATTGAATAGCGCATTCCTCGGATATGGAAACTTGGACCCCTTGCATAGTTCATAGACAAATGAAAGTGGATACTCTAAAATCGCAAGATAAGCGTGAGTGCTATGGATGGCGTTCTCGTAGGGAGGCGGGGCGGGTCCATAGTGGTGTATTGCCATGGTGAATATGTGGACTCGTGTGCGCCACCTCAAAGAGTTACTTGCGATCGTAGTTCGGGATAGCCACGAGTCAAAGCTGGCTTGCTGCGGTCAAACTCCACCACCCCTTTTGATAATGATGCATATGTAGTTAGTTACGATGTAAGTCTTCTTTGAGTACATTTGTACTCACGTTTGCTTATTTTATGTTTTGCGAGAGGCGTCGGTCTCGCTAGTAATTCCACGTGGACTTGACGTTTAGCTTGTTACCTCAGCTACGATCTTGTGCCTCGGCGGGATCGGTAGATAGTCGGGCTTCTCGGCCTTTTCCATTTGTAGTTATGCGTATCCGGACATGTTTAGCTTCGCTTGTGCTTGACTTGTATGCTCGAGTGTTGGGTCATGAGACCCATGTTTGTAATATCTCGCTCCTCGGGCCTAATGGATAATATATTGAGTCGTAGAGTTATGTTGTGATGCCATGTTGTATCTCGCATATTGGGCATAATGTGTGTATGTTTGAAATGCTTGGTATGTGTGGGATCCGACAAACTAGTTGTTTATCCTTGGCAGCCTCTCATATGGGAAATGTAGTCTCGTGATTACGGCGATAGTAGTCCGCTTCTGCCGGTTCACGAGTCCTGCTAGCCCACTCTCTTGCTTGGACACTTGGTGGCGGCATGTGTTTCGCCGTTCCTATATACATCCCTTGAAATGTCACGCGGTGTTATTAGTCTGCCTAGCCGCTACAGCCGGGATCGGAGTCTGTTAGCCAGTGCTACAGCCGAATATATATCGTTGATGACCGACATGCTCGATGTGATTCATGTATGCCTGTCCCCATAGGTTAAGCGCCGCTTTGGGTTCACGACTAGCCATGTCGGCCGGGTTCTTTGTCATATGGATGCTAGCGACACTATCATATCGTGAGCCAAAAGGCATAAGCGGTCCGGGCCATGGTAAGCGACACCGTGGGAATACCGTCGTGAGGCGCAAAAGTGATATGATGTGTTACATGCTAGATCGGTGTGACTTAGGATCGGGGTCTGACAGCGTTGGTATCGAGCTTTGTTGCTGTAGGGTTACCAAGCCAAACTGGTGAAGTTGTGTCTAGAAATGCTTTAGTTATGTAAGGGAATTGATTGTGGAAGGAGCGTAAGGCTCTTTTTACTCCTTATACCTCATGGCCTTGATCTGAGTCATCCTCTTCTCTTCTCGGGGTTTAAGAACTAGGCTTCTCATCTATCTATTAGGATGACGTGTTACTAATCCATAGACCTATAAGATTGTTGGTTTTAATCCCCAGTTCGGTTCCTACTATTTCTGTATGATAATTGTTGATCCCAGAATCTTGTTATGATGTTGTTGAGTGGTTATGCCACCATTTTCTGCAGGATGTCTCAAATCATTTTGAGCATTTACAGCCGTTATCTGTCAAAGTCATCCAGTCTCTAAATAGTCGATGCATTTGCAAATCTTTTCCTTCCGTTTCGATGTCCTTTTGGTGAGAATAAGCACACTAACCAGTCGGTTGAGGTACTCTGTTGCCTCGACACATATGTTGGAATTATTATTATGACCCTAGGTGCTTAGGAGGTCACCTAGCAATTTAGCAATGTTTTTGTATCCCAAGTGTGGTGATTCTGGCCATCATTTTCGAAAGCATCCCGTGATGCCATTTAGTAGTAGGTATTCTACTCCTGGGTTGCTGAACCCGAGATCCATCCTACTTCATGTTGTTAGTATTTACTAGTGCCTTTAGGATGTTAGTAACCTTTGCGATAGTCCTCGAGGTCCGTGGTATATCCTTCTTCCAAATACCATGAACTAATTATGGCAGAAGTTCTTTTGAACCAAAACATCACAAAGAGAGTGCTCTTGAGGAGTTCTCCATTCATAAATGTGAATCTGCCAATTCTACCTTTCTGCATGGGTTATCCGAAAGAAATGTTGAGCTTGCTCGACATACTAATCTGTGCATCCACAACTCAGAAAATTATATGTTCCTTTGAGTTGTTCTCTTAGATGCCTTGACCTTCATCTATCAATTGATAGCCAAGGGTATGGGTGCATTGAGTTCATCGATGCATTTTATCCTTGTGGTCCGTCAAGCCATTCTATCCGGAATGACTAGGAGAAACAAACTCGATACCTCATCCATTTCTAGGATTGGGTCAAAGTAGTTGTATCCATGAGATCAAAATGCCAATTCAGCTTTTGATTACTGTTCTACCTTGAGTGTTACCATCTTTATGTCAAGAGTGTCACGGGGTGCACTAACTCTCATGAATTTTTGGCTTGATGATACTTCTTACCATCATCATTCATTCCTCGGTCCGTGTTATTGTGCAGGAATGCCGACAAGTGAGTTGTGATGTGTGAAATTAATACTCCGAGCAACTCGTTGCTTGGTAGTAAATGGACAATACTCTCATTCTTGGCGTGTTGGTTATTAAACCATCATCCTAAAATTGATTGTGCTACCTAGTCCTTATTTTCGGTGTACTCTTCGATTGATGAGTTAGGATTTTGTCAAGTCCTCATTCATTTGATCATATCGTCTTGCCCAGAAAAGCAAGATTGTTCTCGAGCTTAGTGACATACCGGTGGTTCGTGACTCTCCAATTATCTCCTTGGAAATGTTACCGGGTTGTTCCCTGACTGTTATGTTGAGCTCGTGATCAAGTTGGTTTCTTGTGAACCACCCCTTCTCCAAGAATCTGTGTTGGATACCCCTGAGCTAGTTGGTTAAGCTAAACAACAACTTGGAGAGTTGGAAGATAAAAGCTTGCCTAACCTAGTTCGATCCAAAGGGATATTCTTGTGTAGTGTGTGTTGAAGAAAGATGATATCTTCACCGATTGGTCCTGTGATCGATTCTTTGGGCCTATTGTCTTATCAAATTCGTTGACTTGAGTATGGGCCATTGTCAAGTCAAATCAGAACCAACGATATTCGTGATGTTGTCTTACCCGTGGTTGATCCCTCGAGCATACACCATTATATCTTTTGGTCTGACCAATGCTATCACCGTGTTCACATGATGGTGGAAGTCGATGATATGGAAATTCCGATGAGTTCTGTTGAGCCCATCGGTAGCATTTGTCTCCCCATGAGTCATGTTGAGCATCAACCTAGTATTGGAAACTTGTGTAAGCAATTCTTAGTGTTTAGTTCATGAAGCATATGTTTGGATGAAAGTAGTGACTTCCTCTAATTCATGTGCATCTGGTGTAAGTTGCGCCGTGAATTTTAGAAAGGTTTGTTTGCCTCCTCCGGAATCATCCCAATTCAGTCATGCATATGTGCGAAGTATTCGTAGCTTTGAGACTTGCAACCTTCATTCTATATGTATTCCTAGCACACCAAGCCCTGATTGATTTGCTCAAGGAAAAGAAGTCTATGCTTGGGATCTAATCCATGGACTTGCGTAGAGACTTGATATCCTCGATTATGGTTCCCCACGAACTTCGGTAGTGTTTTATTATAAGACTACCACGTGGCCATGGTTGTCGGGACAACATGTTCAACTGTTTGTAGCAGAACCGCTCATGTTTTGGAGTTTACTACCTTGGTTCATTCCACGAGAATCTCATAGCGTCTTCTCGTCGATTTGTGTTGCAACCTTTCCTTTTCGGACATCTTTGAGTCTGAAGTATCCCATCACCAATCGGATCTGAATCTCGGCAGATATGATGGTTGGAACATTGAACAGTTGCATTTCGTTCCCAGCTTATACCCCATTGTGCCAATTTCTATGGGCTGCCTTCTTAGTAATTTCTGTTCAAGATCATCCTCAAAGTGGACTTACCATGGGTCCCTCCACCTCCGACGATAAGCAAAATCATCCATTGCGTTGTCTTCAACAAGGTAGTCCACATCATCCATTCTAGTCCGGTGTACCATTCCTTGCATTCCATCAAATGATAAACTTATGATTGCCTTAGGCTGGCATAAAGAGTTCGAGTGATCTATGGATCAAAAGTAATTCTTTTTGCCACTTAAGGGAATAGTTCTCTGCGTCACCTTTCTCGAGGTGTCCTGTTACGGGATCATGGTAAATAATTCCTCGCCACCTTGACACCATCCACCATCTCCCTAAGCGTGGGATTGTTGCCACCAATCAAACCCCGTTGTTGTTCTTCCATCCCTCTCGATGTATTTTGTGTCTCAACTCGAGATGTGTCACCGTCTCAGTCCGTGAGTCGATCATGTTTACTTGATCATCGTGAAGATCGAATCATGTAGGGTTTCCCCCTTCTCTCTGTTGTCGTGTCGGGTGAAGATCTCGAAGACGTCAAGACCAAGATGATGGAATGAATCAACATCTTCGCGAAGGGCAAATGGATCATGAAGATTGTGATAGTTCGTGACCTCCTTTTCCCTCTTACCTCACGTCTTGAATCTCGGGGCGAGATTCTTGTTTAGTGGGGGTGAGTTGTCACAGCCCTAGAATTGTTTGACATTAGTTGCATTAAGGCATTCATGTCATCATGTTAATTTTCATGAAATTGAAATGGGGATTTGTGAAACCCTCAGAATAATTTTTGGAAATGAACCAAATATAAAAAAATTGCTCCAAAGGGTCCAAGAAAATGCTCATGTGGCCCTCTGAAGATATTGGACAGAGATAATAATCAAACCAATATTTTTGGGAGTTCATAAGTATTTATATTTGGGCATTGGAATTAATGCATACCTAATTGCATTGGATATATATTATTATATATATATAAAATATTGTCCAATAATTGTGCCTTTTGTTGAAGAGCTACGGAATATTACCACTAGCTCATATAAAATTGGCATAATTAAATAAAGTGATTTAGTATTTTAAATAAATCAAACAAATGTCAGAATATTAAAAAAAGAAACAAAATAGGTAAAACCCACCTAACTTACATGACTTTGGCTGTGTGCTTTATTGTGACCCAGTGACAGCCGGTGGCCCAGCGCCGGCCGTCCCTTCCTCGCGCCCGGAGGGGGCAGGGCCCAGCCGGTGTGTGCAGCCAGCGTCCATTTGGGGACTCGTCGCCCGCCACCTCCTGCTTCCTCCCCTCGTCGCCCTGGACACCCTGGAACGACGCCACGCGCCGCCCCGACCGCTCCCCTCTCCCCAGTCCTCTCCTCTCCTCTCCTCTCCCTCGCTCTCGCCCGAACCCGAGCGCTACCGCCGCCGCTGCTCGCCGTAGCCGTAGCCACCGCACCCCTTGAGAGCATCTGAGACGCCCCGAGCTCGCGTCGTCGACCTCGCCCTCCTGTCAAGCCCGCGAGCCGGAGGCACCACCGCGACACCATCGCCCTCTTCTCCATCTCCGGCCACCGGAGATCGCCACCGCCGTTCGCCGCCGTCCGCGCTTCCCCAAGGCCGCCAACCAGCTCCCCGGATCCGCCGTGAGCTCCTCTACCTATCCCCCTACCTCCCGTGCTCGATTACGCCGTGTAGCCACCGCCCCCTTGATCCGGCGCCCCTCGCCGCCGACCATGTCGCCGTCGTGGCTCTGGCCGTGCTGCCTTGCAGCGTCGGGCGCACCGCCCACATTCAGTAGCGTCCTCGGGAGCCTACGCACACCCGTCGCCCTGCCGTGCACCGTAGCCCTCTCTTCCTCTCCGCCCGAACTCCGGCGCGCGCAAACTCCACTCGGCGAGCCCAGCCCCCAGCTCTTTCCTTTGCTCCACCGGTGCGCGAGCGGGCTACGCCGGTGCTCTCGAGCGCCACCCGTGGCTGTGTACGGACTCCGCCAGCGTCGAGTCGCCCGCGGCGAGCCCGTCGCTGAGCCCTGCCACGTGGGTCGGCTCGTCGGTGATTAGCTTAAGCTAATCACCAACTAACCTCCCGACGCGGCGGTGGGCCCCGGCGCCACTAACCTGAATTAGATTAGAGTTAAACCCCTGTTAACTAAGCTGAGACACGGCGTGTGGCCCCACGTCAGGTTTATTTCAACCAGCCGCATGATTGACCTCTTGACGTCATGCTTGCGATCTTGGCGCAATATTATATCCTCTGGATTTAATTAAATCAGGAAATTCCAGAATATATTCAAAACTTCAAAAATTCATAGAAATTCAACCGTAGCTCAGATTGAAATAATTTATATATGAAAAATGATCAGAAAAATATGAAGAATCTGTTTATGCCATGATCATGCATGTTTGAACAAGTTAACCTCACTGAATAGGATGAATCATGATTAGGGTAATTTATGAAATAGCATTTGGGGTTGGAGTTCAACCTTGTTTGAATTCCACTTCAACTAACTTGGATTATTATTGCACTAGGTAAATTCAGTACCTTAATATGACATGTCATTCATGTGAATGTGCATTGCATTGATTGTATTCTCTCTTGTTTGCGGTAATTGTCCCCTCCGGTGAGCGATGTCACAAGCGATGAGTTCGATGACACCGATGAAGAACTATATTATCTTGAAGTGCCGGGCAAGCAAAACCCCTTGTTCATTCGATATAATCCCACTCTCTCGCTCCTGCTCTATTTTACTGCATTAGGACAACAACGACTCATGTGTTACTTGCTGCGGTAGCTGAACCCCTTGATCCTTTGCATGACTGTCATTCCACGATAATTAGATGAAACCCACTAGCATGGTAGGAATTGTTTGAGCCATGTTGTGCCTACTCATTTATGCTTGTTTGTCATGCACTGCTCTTGCTTAGAGTTGAGTGGGTCGATTCGCCGGGAATGAATTGGAAAGTGGTGACCATGTCCTACCATGTGTGAACTAAGTGTGTGAACACGATTTGGTAAAAGGTAGCGGTGAGAGGCCATGTAGGAGTACATGGTGGGTTGTCTCATTGAAACCGTCCTCGGGAACTGAGTTACGTGTTTGTGATCCATGAGCAGTTACTACCACACATTGGGTTCCGTAACTCGACCCTCTCGACTTATTAATCAACTTGATCTCTGTCCGGGAGTTGCAACTAGTTTACGGTGTTTGTAGGTAGTGTTAGTAGTCTACCAAGTGGCACCCGTGCAGGTGGGCTTAGGGACAGACTAAACCTGATGTACGGTGTACCAAGTGGCACCGGTTGGTGAGCTTGGAACCTGCTCACATCGTTTGGGGCCGTGGCGACACCCGGCGGATCTCCTTGCGGATGGAACCCGAATAGGCAATAAACACTGGACGAGAGACTTGTGTGGTTAGTCGGTCGTGGCCGACTCCTCGCCCGGCTTCCGCTTGAAGGTTGCGAGGTACATGGCGATGTCTGAGGCGATAAGTGGCGAGGCGTGTGTGAAGAAGTACACCCTGCGGGGTTATCATTATCTATTGAATAGCCGCATTCCTCGGATATGGAAACTTGGACCTTGCATAGTTCATAGACAAATGAAAGTGGATACTCTAAAATCGCCAAGATAAGCGTGAGTGCTATGGATGGCGTTCTCGTGAGGGAGGCGGGGGGCGGGTCCATAGTGGTGTATTGCCATGGTGAATATGTGGACTCGTGTGCGCCACCTCAAAGAGTTACTTGCGATGCGTAGTTCGGGATAGCCACGAGTCAAAGCTGGCTTGCTGCGGTCAAACTCCACCCCCTTTTGATAATGATGCATATGTAGTTAGTTACGATGTAAGTCTTCTGAGTACATTTGTACTCACGTTTGCTTATTTTATGTTTTGCGAGAGGCGTCGGTCTAGCTAGTAGTTCCACGTGGACTTGACGTTTAGCTTGTTACCTCAGCTACGATCTTGTGCCTCGGCGGGATCTGGTAGATAGTCGGGCTTCTCGGCCTTTTCCATTTGTAGTTATGCGTATCCGGACATGTTTAGCTTCGCTTGTGCTTGACTTGTATGCTCTGAGTGTTGGGTCATGAGACCCATGTTTGTAATATCTCGCTCCTCGGGCCTAATGGATAATATATTGAGTCGTAGAGTTATGTTGTGATGCCATGTTGTATCTCGCATATTGGGCATAATGTGTGTATGTTTGAAATGCTTGGTATGTGTGGGATCCGACAAACTAGTTGTTTATCCTTGGCAGCCTCTCATATGGGAAATGTAGTCTCGTGATTACGGCGATAGTAGTCCGCTTCTGACCGGTTCACGAGTCTGCTAGCCCAGCACTCTTTGCTTGGACACTTGGTGGCGGCATGTGTTTCGCCGTTCCTATATGCATCCCTTGAAATGTCACGCGGTGTTATTAGTCTGCCTAGCCGCTACAGCCGGGATACGGAGTCTGTTAGCCAGTGCTACAGCCGAATATATCGTTGATGACCGACATGCTCGATGTGATTCATGTATACTGTCCCCATAGGTTAAGCGCCGCTTTGGGTTCACGACTAGCCATGTCGGCCGGGTTCTTTGTCATATGGATGCTAGCGACACTATCATATCGTGAGCCAAAAGCATAAGCGGTCCGGGCCATGGTAAGCGACACCCGTGGGAATACCGTGCGTGAGGCGCAAAGTGATATGATGTGTTACATGCTAGATCGGTGTGACTTAGGATCGGGGTCGACCTTTGCACTGCGGCCCATGGCGTGGCTAAGTCGGCCCGAGCCCGTCGGCCTATCTTCATCATAAAGCATCCAAGACCCTCACGAGGGGCCAAGCCTCATGGCCAGACTGACATAAGACCTCCTCGGGAGTGGCCTGGCTAGGCGGGCTCACGAGGCGGAGATATCAAGGCGGGGCAAACCTCACGAGGCTCGTGACATGAACCATGACGATCGACACGGTGAGGCGCCCGGCCTGTGACATCCTTGTTTCCTCTTTGGTGCTAAGGAGGCAAAACAGCGAGAATCCGAGGCATCGAGCAAAGGTTGCCATATCGATTACTGTGAGACCAGAGACCAGCGGGGACGGCAAAGCAGAGGTCATCGTGGAGCGCAAGATGGCGTCACCACCGGAGCCTTTCGCAGGCGAAGACCACTTTTTGTCTGGATAGCTTGTACTAGATGCCCCCTTCAAATTTACCCGCCGTTGTTGGCTCCCTTCCCGCTCGATATTTGGGAAGAGGACCGGGGCCTATATAAGTAGAACTAGCCACCACAGTTGGGGCATCTTGACTTGATCTGATCCGATCGAGAGCCTACCCTAGCACAAGAACACCTCAACCTTAGGAGGTTGTTCCTCCCTTTATCTTGTTCATCATCATTGAGGCAATCCACCACAAACCTTTGGGTAGGGTATTACACCTAGCGGTGGCCCGAACGATATAAATCTCGTGTCTCTGTGCGTTGTGAGTTAAATCGAGTTAAATCATAAGATCTTAGAGAGCTAGGGCGTGGATTGGTAGGAGGAGGAAAAACTTGCGCGCACCTAGAGCTTGAACCTTAAGGGTTTGCGGAACCCCACATCCGACTGCAGCTGCTGGCCGTGCGGAAGAGTCACCCCATGTTGCAATCCCCTCGCGGCAACCAGCACGGGATCCACGCAACCAAGAGCTCGGCGGTGTATCGGCGGCTTCATCGACCTCGAAACACGCCAAGGCCAGCGGCGAGCCATGGAGGGGCGAGCGGAGGAAGGCAGCAGCGTCACCGTCGGCGGCGCCGTGACAACAACCACCCGATCCGGCAAGCGCGTGACCCCAACATCAGCGAGCCAGCTCGGTAAGGTGGGTGCTTGCCTTTCAAGGCAGGGTGCCCCGCCTTCACTCGGAGCTACGGCAAGTCCGTTGGCCGTCTGCTCATACGTTCAAGCCAGAGATACCAGAGAAGTACCATGGAAGGCTAAACCCGATAGAGTTCTTGAGCATCTGCACCATCGATGTTCAAGGTGCCTTGGAAGAGATGATAAGGTCTTCGCCAATTACTTCCCTTTGTCACTCAAGCCAAACGTGAGGTCTTGGCTGATGCACTTGCTGGAGAACTCCATTTCGACCTGGGCTGACCTGTGCCATGAGTTCGTTGGCGCCTTCACGGTGACCATCAAGAACTAAAGGCGGCCCAATGATTTCTGACTTCTCCCTTGAAGGAAGGGAGACTCTGCGGAAATACATGCGAGAGGTTGGTGAGTCCACGAAATATTCGGACATCCACCCGGCGACTATGTGCTACCTCTTGAGCATCGTTGGTTTTCCCTTGAAGAGGAAAGGGTGATGCAGACAAAGTAGCGTAAGTATTTCCCTCAATTTTTGAGAACCGAGGTATCAATCCATTAGGAGACTACATAAATCGCCTAGTACTGCACAAACAATCAAGAACCTTGCAACCAACGCGATAAAGAGGTTTTCAATCCCTTCTGACCACTTGCAAAGGGAGATTTGATAAAGATACTAAGATAAATATTTTGGTATTTTTGTTGTATAGATTGGAAAGTAAAGATTGCAAAATAAATAGTAAACTAGAATTGTAGATTGGAAACTTATATGATGTAAAGTAGACCCGTGGGACATAGGTTTCACTAGTGGCTTATCTCATGATAGCATATATTACGGTGAGTGAACAAATTACTGCCGAGAAATTGATAGAATAGCGCATAGTTATGATGATATCTAAGGCAATGATCATGAATATAGGCATCACGTCCGTGACAAGTAGACCGAAACGATTCTGCATCTACCACTATTGTGACACTTCTATGACGATAATTGTGACAAAACCCGGTATCATCATAGATGTGGTGGGATCCTACTTCTATGACAAAAATCATGACGAGAAAATGGGCTTTTAGTCTGGGAGGGCGGAGCGCAGCTGCATGACATTCTTAGGGCCGTCCATGGCGGAAAAAACCGTGGTAAAGCGAGGGAGTTAAATTTCGAGAGTTGCGGTTCACGGTGGGAGGTCGGGGCGAGTGATCGCGTTTCTCTCGTACGTGGCGGCGTGTGTGCGGCGTTGTCTCTAGCGAACCGGCGGCGTTGGGCTCTAGCGAACCCGACCGATTGCTGCAAGCTCTGGCGTTCTTGAACCCGGCGATCGATCGATGGGCATTAGCGAACCCGATGGGCGATTCGCCGCTACTACGCTAAGCGAAGCCGATCGATTGGATGAATAGTGAGTGTTGCGGGGGTGGGGTGGATGAGCGATGGCGGTGGCGTTGCCTCGGATGAACAGGACCCGTGGTGTGGAGGGCTGGATGAGCGGTAGATGGTGGAGGGTGGCCGTGGAGGGTGGTTGAACATGACCCGTGGTGTGGAGGGCTGGATGAGCAGTGAGCGGTGGAAGGGTGGTTGAGCGATGGCGGTGGAGTAAGCGGCGGTGGAGGTGGATGAGCAGGGAACCCGTGGAGGTGGAGGAGGTCAGCGGTGGAGATGAACGGTATCTGTGGAGTCCGTTTTGCGATGCGCCACACCTCCCGATGAACATGACCCTGTTTTGACCGTGGCGCTCCAACACAAGTCCGTTTAGTCCGTTTTGCGGTATGCCACACCCTCCCGATCAACGGGACCCCGTTTGACCGTGGGAGGTCCGTTTAAATCCGTTTTGCGATGCGCCACACCCTCCCGATCAGCGGGACCCTGTTTTCGACCGTAGGAGGTCCGTTTCCTCCGTTTTGCGATGCGCACACCCTCCCGATCAAAGGACCGCGTTCGAATGTGGCGGTCGAACACAAGGCCCTTTACTCCGTTCTGCGATGCGCGAGCCTTGTTTCCATCGCTGTTCCGTCCAAGCGGTTGGCTCCCAGCGTTCCGTTGCCTCCCGATGAACACGGCGCGTACATTGCCTCCCCATGAACACGGCGCATTTCGTTGCCTCTCCATGAACATAGCGGCGACTCTGTTTCTCCGTTCTGACCCAGCCATGTGCGTATGCACGATTAGGCGTTCGAGACCCCGCCCGTATGTACGTATGTGGCCATATTTTCTTTCTTGCACCCTGGCGTTATGCGTGCGTGTACATGCTACGTCGCGGCGCCTCTACTATGACGCGTCTGGCGCCTCTACTACGACACGTCGGCGCCTCTACATCGACCAGTATATATATGCGTACCGTTCGCGACCAGAATGACAACGCTTCGTGCGCTTGGCCGGTGGGTCCCGGTATCGGGCGGTTCCTTGCGTGCGAAAATGTAGCTGGTGGGTCCGGCGGTCGAGGCGAATCGTTTTTTGCTCGGGCGCACTTCCTTTGCGTGCGAAGATGTAGCTGGTGGGTCCCGGCAATCGAAGCGAATCGTTTTTGCGGATGCACTTCCTTGCGTGCGAAGATGTAGCTAGTGGGTCCGGCGATCGGCGAATCGTTTTTTTTCGGGCGCACTTCCATGTGTGCGAAGATGTAGCTAGTGGGTCGGCGATCGAAACTTTTTTCACGAAATCGGTGGCCCGTCGGTGGGTCCCATTGTCGGTGGAGGAGTCATTATTTTCAGCGTAATAAGGAGGCACTTCCTTCTGCGGCCGTGGACCCGGTATCGGCCTCTCCACGTATAGTCCACGTCGATGGAAGTCGTTCCTTGACCACGTTGACCACGCGCGCCGAGAGCACCCGGCGGTGGGCGGCAGTGAGCCTAGGAAGGGGCGACTTCGGGCAGGGAAAGGCAGCGATCGATGCCGCAAAGAGATCTGAGGTTCCTTTGGTTAATTGCGGTGTGAGGCTCTTTGTCGCCATGAGAATAACGGGGTGTGGGTGAGTAGAGGATGGCTGGCGGCGGTAGGAGTAGTAGAGGCGGTGAGGCCTCGCGACATCCTGGCCCGACCCCACGAGGCGAGGAACAGCAGACACGACCGGTATTTGGTTTGGGCAATTTGGAGCAAGAAGACCGGAGGTTGAAGAAGCACTACTGGCCGTTGGATGAACATCGTATGGTAACGGAGCTAGAATCATTCATATTGACTAAGTTTACAAAGCCCTCGTCCCGTCAACTTGGTAGGCCCACAAGTCAGCCTCGATATCTTTGGGTTCCGGTGGCGGGGAGTATTCATTTTTGTGCGTAATAAGGAGGCACTTCCTTGTGCGAAAAGATAGCTGGTGGGTCCGACAAGTCAGCGGGGGCACATTTTTTAAGTGAAATCTGAGGCCCTTCGGTGGGTCCACAATGTCGGTGGAGGAATCATTATTTCACAGCGTAATAAGGAGGCATTTCCTTGTGTGCGGCCGTGGACCCGGTATCGACCTCTCCACGAGCGATCTACTTCCGATGGTGTCGTTCGTTGACCACGTTGACCACGCCCTTGCGAGCGCATCAAGGTGGTGGACGGCGGCGAGGCCCCGGACGACACACAGCGGAGATGGGAAGGCAGGGGGTAGAGTCATGACGGAGAGGTGTCTGAGGTTAGCGGTTCTAGTGCGGTGTGGTTGGCGATCGGTGGAGAAAAACGAGGAGGTGTGGAGGGTGGAGGATGGCACTGGCCAGCGATGGATGGCGCTTCATAGCGGCGTGCTAAGCGAGCTGCTAGCGGCAGGAAGCGGGAGGTGGTCGGCGGAGGAGAAAAGGCGAGAGATTGAAGATGGATGCCGTTAGTTGGATGTAAATCAACGGCTAACATCGAGAATCATTTGTTGACTAAATTGACAACGACTTGCGTTGGCCCGACCTAATGGCCCACATTTCAGCCTCCAAAAATGTGCACGTATTCAACCCATTTTTCAGAATTTACAGTATTTTTTTCTGTGATAGAATTCTGATCAATTTGATCTTTTTGAATTACAGCCATTAGCTGGGCTGGGTGAACAATTAATGTAGCGTCCATGCGGCCCATTTATTTTATTTCCTAAAAAATTACAGGCCATTTGCACTTTCTCGAAATACACGATTTTGTTGGGCTGATTCTAATTATAATGTTGGGTTGGGCCAGCAATGTTATCAAAAAATAAAAAAGGGCTGAGCATTTTGTTATAAATATATTTAAATAACAAGTGATATTATTACATTCGTCCTTAAATCTTACCAAGCTTTTGTACACAATCACTAGGATTTTCATGCCAAAACAATCCAGGATTTTATTTGTTAAGAAATTATTTTTTTAAGTTAATAAGATGTGGGATACTGTTTTCTTACATATGTAAGTATCATTAAATATATGATGACAATAAAAATAATATATAATAACATATAAAATAATTTAAATATATATAATATAGTTAGAAGGAAACATAAGTTGTACTGGCGTTCCTATTCTTATATAGAAAAATAGAACAGACCTCGTGTTTTGTTCAAAAATACATAAATTAGGCGGCCAAAAATAAAACCTCGGATGGGAGGTCCATAGGCGGTCGATACATGAAAGCCCTAAGAAAATACAAACAGGCCCTCCCATCCGAGGTCGTGGGCTGCGCATGTTAAAAATGAAAGCCTAGGCAGGGCAGCCCAAAACCACGTCCAACACTTGCCAAAACTTAGTCCCTCGTTTTCTCTGTGTTTACTTTTTCGACATTGTGTGGGCATTTTGGTATGCATCATATGAAGATGTGCTATGCATGAATGTTGATCAGCATGATGTTAAGCGGCTGGTAGTTCCATTTTCGACCATGAATAAAACTTCCAACATGATGTTAACCCTGTTTGAAAAGGCCGTGTTAATATAAATGCTCGCCTCTCAAAGTTGCAGTTTCTTATCTAAAACCGAACTTGCAGTTTATTATCTGAAAGCTGAAACTTGCGGTTTCTTCTAAATCTGCACTTCTATACTCCTATGAAACTACATTTTTTAAGTGCTAAAAATAGATCTCTAGAATTCATAAAATTCTTCATATGTTCAATACTGCAAATCTGAAATTCAAAAGACATTCATATCTGAAAGTACTCTCAAAATACACAACACAAAACACAATTCACAACACGGAAATCTGACAACCCTAAGCTCCTCGACAATTCACAACTTTGACCGACTATTGGTGTAACATCCCAAATTTTAAATTTGGAATGTTATACATAAACATCATTGCATAGCATATTTTTGTTGCATTTTGCTCGGTCCTAGAAAATCTACAATACTCAAGGACCCACGGAGAGAGTTGGGGATTTCGTTATTTTCATATTTGAGTTTTCTCAAATTTTGAAAATAGGATCATTTGATTTTAATTATTTTATCTTCAATTATTTCTACTATCAAAATATGAGAGAGGAATAAAATGACTTTCCAAAAATAAAGAAATAATGAAGATTTAATAATAAAATCAAACAAGATTTATTTGGAGTTTTTAGCCTTTTTATTTGAATTGAGGAAAAATCGCGTTTTCAAAATTGCTTTTAGGCCCCAAATAAATGTTCATTTAGTCGGCTTGATTTTAGAAGCGGGGAAAATTATTCGGGATTTTTTGAGTCCGTTTGGTATTTCTTTTTATTTTTGGAGCCGGAGGAAGATGAAGATTGCACTGTCAGAGAACTACATCATCATCGGCGACACCGATTCGATCCTAGTGATGATGATTTGAAGATGAAGTGGAGCGGATATCATGGAGTCTTCATCGGACGAGTTTTCTAGTTGACCACCATAACGATAGTAGGTTTCCCCATTTTAAATTAGTTTTAGTTTTAGCACTTTGTAACGATAGATACACCGTTGTATGCCCTTGTTTGAATTGATTGGAATAATATTGTGTGTTTTGTCTCATGTGCATATCGGTAGTGTTTTCTCTCTAGAACTCATTCTATTCTTAACTCTCGTCTTTTCTTAAACCCTCGGATGCCCCAGGGCGCGACCTGGATTTGTTTTCCCTTGAGAGATCCTCAGTTGATTGACGCGAGAATGCCTTGATTCAAACATTGGTACATAACCAAGGCAACAACAACAACAACCCACCACCACCACCACTGTTGACCATTTAAACCGTTTCTTAAGGCTGAATCCGGGTGTTTTCCGATGCACCGAGCCAATTGTTTCAGATGATTGGCTCAAGTAAGATAGGGAGGAGTTGACCCGCTGCGGGATGTCTGAGATGGAGAAAGGGTGAAGTTTCTTTGCACATCGGCTTGAAGGACCCATGGCTGACATGGTGGGAGAATTTTCTGACCACTTACCCTATAGAACCATCACATGGGATCGGTTTGACAAGCTTTCGTCTTGCCCATGTTTGCGAGGAGCTATGGCCATGAAGAAGCGTGAGTTTAGCAACTTGCGCCAAGGAGGGCAGACAGTTGGCGGTATGTGGATGATTTGATGAAGTTAGCACGTTATGCCCCGGATAGCGTTGCTACGGATGCGACTAAGCAGGAGAAGTTTCTAGAAGGGTGAGCGATGAAATGAGCATGCGATTGATGGTAGCCACCTTCAATAACTACCAGGAGTTAGTAGATCGTGCTCTTATGATTGAATGGAAGCGGCGGATTGACAATCACAAGAGAAAGTATGGACGGGGAAGAATAACTCTGGAGCTCGTGAAGCTTAGCTTTACCCGAAGACAGGAGGACAATTTCAGCATACCCATGGAGGTAGCTCGCACAACCATAATGGCACCAAGAATGGAAGCGGGAATGGAGGAAGCAAAGGACAAAACCGCACCAACCGTCAACACCACCCAAAGGTAGAACTGAGCCATATCACTTGCTTTAAGTGCACGCAAAGCGGGCATTATGCAAATGATTGTCCGGAAGGCCAAAATGGTAATGGTAATGGAAGCTTAGGAAAAAGCCGACCCTTTCAGCGGGGACAAGTGAACCACGTTACCGTGGAGGAGGTTGAATCTCAGCCGGATCACGATAATAGGTAAGTTTTGGTTAAGACTTTTCTTTGCGGTTGTTCTTTTTGATCTTGGTGCATCGCATTCATACATATCAAGGGATTTGTGGATAAGTATAACCCCAAGCCCTTAGGTCACCCATGCTAGTAACCTCACGGGCGAGAATACATGGCTAGTATATGGTGTGATCAAGCGCCATTAAGATTGGACACTATGTATTTCCCTCGGACCTAATAGTTACGGAATCCCAAGATTGGATGTGATATTAGGCATGGATTGGTTATCAAGTATGGAGGAACATAGATTGCATGATAAGTCAATTTGCTTACCACCCGAAGGAGGAGAATCAAGTTTGTATCACGACATGAGCGAGAGAGCACATGTAAATTCCTTAATGAGAGTTGTGCGGGAGGAAATATCGGTGGTAAGGATTACCGGATGTGTTTAGGAAGAGTTGCGAGCATGCCGCGGACGAGAGACATTGAATTTCTGATTGAACTCTTGCGAGCCTTTGGGCGATATCTAAGAACCGTATAGGATGCCAGCCCAAGATTTGGAGAAATTAAGAAGCAGATTAAGGAATTCTTGGATAAAGGTTTTATTAGCCCAAGTTCTTCGCCTTGGGGTCACCGATACTTCTAGTGGAGAAGAAGGATGGATCATTAAGAATGGTTGTTGATTATCGCGGTGAATGAAGTGACCATTAAGAACAAGTACCCACTTGCCGATGATCAATGACTTGTTTGACCAATTGCAAGGAGCTAAGGTGTTTTCTAAGATCGATTTGCGACGGTACCATCGATTGAAGATTTGAGGCGAGGATATACCTAAGGCGGCTTTTACCACAGTGCGGGCTGTATGAGTACACGTTATATCATTTGATGCGACTAACGCACCAGCCTATTTTATGAACATGATGAACAAAGTGTTTATGGAGTTTTTGGATAAGTTAAATAAGTGGTGTTCATTGATGATATTTTGGTTTACTCGAAGAATGAAGAAGAACATAAGGAGCATTTGCGTTTGGTACTCGAAGCTCGAGAGAACACCGGTTATATGCCAAGTTGAGCAAGTGTGAGTTTTGGTTAAAGGAAGTTGGATTTCTCGGACATGTTATATCCGAAGAAGGTATAGCGATGGACCCCACTAAAGTTGTCCTTTGTGACAAACTGGGAAGCGCCAACAGCAGTTGGAGAGATCCGGAGTTTCCTTGGACTCACAGGATACTACCGGAGGTTTATTGAGAATTTCTCAAGGATTGCGAAGCCTATGGCATAATTGTTGAAGAAGGATACCAAGTTCGTTTGGTGAGGGTGTGAAGCTAGTTTCCAAGAGTTGAAGAAAGCGTTTGGTTACCTCACGGTGTTAATCTGCGGATCGGACCAAGGATTAGGAGGTGTATTGCAGCGCTTCACATAGAGGACTTGGGCGGTGCTTATCGGGAGGGAAGAGTTGTTTCGTATGCTTCACGACGGCTTAAGCCTCATGAGCTAAATTGTGCTACTCATGATTTGGAGTTAGCCGTAATGCATCGTTGAAGACTTGGAGACATTTTCTTATTGGGAACCTTTGTGAGGTGTATCACGGATCATAAGAGTTTGAAGTACATCTTCACGCATAAAGGAGTTAAATCTCGAGCGGAGAAGCTGGTTGGAGCTCATCAAGATTACGATATGATATTACATTATCACCCGGAAAGGCTAACGTTGTAGCAGAGCGTTGAGCCTTAAGGGTCATGTTAACATCCTAATGACGGAGGTTTACCAAAAATTAGCGAGGAATTTCGGGAGCTATGTTTGGAAATAGTTCTGCGAGGCTATGTAATAGCATTGGAGATTGATCAACCTTGATGGACAAGATCAGAGAAGCTCAAAGGACAGATAAGGAAGTTGCTTATATTAAGGAGAAGATGAGCAGAGGAAAGCAAAGGGGTTTCATGAGGATGAGCACGATACCCTATGGTTTGAGGACCGCGTTTACGTACCAAGTGATCCGGAGATTCGGAAGTTGATTTTGCAAGAGGCACATGATTCACCATATTCGATTCACCCAGGAAATACCAAGATGTATTTGGATTTGAAGAATACTTTACGGTGGACGGAATGAAAAAGGATATTGCGAGTATGTAGCGTCTATGATGTATGTCGGAGGGTAAAAGCGAGAACATCGAAGCGGCGAGTTATTCTGACCATTGCCTATACCGAATGGAAGTGGGATAAACTAGGTATGGATTTCATCACGGGATTGCCGGGGCCCGTTCAGGCTATGACTTCGATTTGGGTTGTAGTCGATCGTTTGTGAAGGTAGCTCATTTCATTCCGATAAAGACTACCTACTGGTGGTGCCAAATTGGCTAAGATATACATGACAAGGATTGTATGCTTGCATGGAGTTCGAGGAGTATCATATCGGATAGAACCCAATTCACCTCAAAATTCAGAGCGGTTGCGAAACTTTGGAAACCGGGCTAGAGTTTAGCACAACTTTTCATCCACAGACAGATGGACAAACCGAGAGAGTCAACCAGATTTTAGAGGATATCTTTGAGAGCATGTGTTTTGGATTATGGATCAAGTTGGGATGATAACTTGCCATATCGGAGTTTTCTTATAACAACGACTACCAAACTAGTTTGAAGATGGCACCTTCGAAGCCTTATGCGGAAGGAGGTGCGGGACCCGTTGTTGTGGGATGAAGTTGGAACCGCCGATTGTTTGGACGGATTTGATTAAAGTGCGAGCGGAAAGTAAAGTTAATTAGCGATAGGCTCAAGGTAGCCCGATCAAAACGAGAAGAGCTATCACGAGACTCAAAAGCAAGGAGGCGAATCTGAAGTCGGAGCGAGTTTATCTTGATATCGCCACTTGAGGAGTTAAGCGTTTTGGTGTTAAAGGAAAGTTAAGCGCCACGTTTTGTGGGACCATACAAAGTTTTGGGCGCATGGTAGAAGTTGCGTACAAGTTGGAATTACGAAGGTTTGTCGGGAGTTCATGATGTGTTTCATGTTTCTCGGTTGAAGAAGTGTCCTTGAGAGATGGCGATATACCTTGAGAATCTGATGCCACTAGGCGAAGTTGAATAACGATTTGACCTCGAGGAGAAACCGGTTAAGATTACAGGTATGCCGGCCAGTCACCCTTGACAAGGTCATTAAGTTTTGCAAAGTTCGATTGGAGCCACCACTTGAGGATGAAGCCACAGGGGCGAGAGGAAGATCATTTAAGGACCACCCTCACCTATTTTCTAGCCAACCCGAATCTCGGCGAGATTCATCTTAAGAGGTAGGTTTGTAACATCCCAAATTTTCAATTTGGAATGTTATACATAAACATCATTGCATAGCATATTTTTGTTGCATTTTGCTCGGTCCTAGAAATTCTACACAACTCAAGGACCCACGGAGAGAGTTGGGGATTTCGTTATTTTCATATTTGAGTTTTCTCAAATTTTGAAAATAGGATCATTTGATTTTAATTATTTTATCTTCAATTATTTCTACTATCAAAATATGAGAGAGGAATAAAATGACTTTCCCAAAATAAAGAAATAATGAAGATTTAATAATAAAATCAAATAAGATTTATTTTGGAGTTTTTAAGCCTTTTTATTTGAATTTAGGAAAATCGCGTTTTTAAAAATTGCTTTTAGGCCCCAAATAAATGTTCATTTAGTAAAGCTTGATTTTAGAAGCAGGGAAAATTTATTCGGGATTTTGGAGTCCGTTTGGTATTTCTTTTATTTTTCTTCTGCGTGAAATTATTTAAAAAAAGCGCCGACCTTGGGCGTGCTCGGCGGGACTCGCTCGGGGCACTTTAAATATATGCGCGTGATACAAAAGCGACCCAGCGCCCCGCCCACCCATGAAACCCTAACGCGCCCGTCTGCGCCGCCGTCGCCATACCGCCGCCGCCTTGCCGCCGCCGACTTCGCCGCCGATCCGCCGCCCGAGGTTCGCGGCCGCCTCGTTCGCGTGCCGCGGTTTTAAAAAAACGGCGGTTTTCTTCGTTTTTAGTTTTAGTTTTTTTATTAGTTTCAGTTTTTTTTCGGTTCGGTTAAATAGCGAACGTTCGCTCGTTCGTTCGTTTTTAACGAACTCGTTCATCAGATTAGTTTAGTTAACGAACATTCGTTCGTTAACCCGTTCGTCGTTTTTCTTTTTCTCGGATTTAATCCGCGATTTTTCTGATCGCGATTCTTGATCCGATTTTCATTTTAGTATAACTTTTAGCTCGTTCGCCGAAATCGAGGCGATTCAAGCGCTGGAATTTAAATCTCGAAACCCTCTTTCCGACTAACCTACTTAAACAAGTTTTTGCTACTGTAAAATTTGACTTAGATCCAGATTAGTAAAACGAAGCTGTTTTCTTCGCCGTTTGACTTTCGTTGCTTCGTTTGATTTGATTCTTTTTGCAAACGGAGTTCTTAAGTTGAACTATCTGGTTAGATCTATTTGAGTTTTACTGTGCATTAGATGAGTACTGATTGTATGCTTGTTTGTTTATGCGATAGAATACCGGTCGTCGCTTTGTTACTTGAGTCTCTAGGTTTGCGGATCATCGGCAAGGCAAGTAACACTTTGATCATACCTTTTCTACTACCCGGTTTTATGCATTAGATCTATCCTGAAACATTGCATGATTAGGATCTAATTAAATTGTGGGATGGGAAGTAGTTGAGGTAGTACCTATTACTGTTTTATTATCAAACCCTTGGGAGTTACTTCTCGTTTGCTTATTATGCCATGCTATACTAGTAGGCGTGGATTGGGTGAGTGAATTCCATGACGGATGTGAGATTGTTAAATTAATGGTTTATTTAAGGTGGCAACAAACACACATCGGGTGGATTGAGGCACTGGTTTCTATCGAGGACTTACTGTATTTCTTGGACCGCCACCCGGGCTCAAAGGGATCATGAGATTATTCATGCTAGAAACTTCCGTGTGCAGCCACATGCTATTATGGGCTCTATCATAGTTGACTAAGTTGTGCGAACTCTTACGTTAGACTAGATGATGTAGGGGTTGTAGGTTGGTACGGTCTACCCACATGTAAGGTGCTAGCGCTTCTGAAAGACTATGTCTCGGTCATCCGTTTCTCAAACACCATGTAGTCACGAGAAATCAAATGGAGAGATCGAGTCTTGTGGGGAAAAGTGCACAAACCTCTGCGAGTGTATAAACTAATCATGGTTAGCCATGTCCCGGTTATGGACATCTTGAGTATCTAGTACTTGGATATCATGTGAATCTCATCATGTTGCTTCTAATTAATATTGTTGGGTTTTTAATGAGTACTTTTAATTGGGATTGAGAATCTGTCAACCATTCTCGGTGTTTCTAACCACCATGATAGTTAAATAAATTCATTCCTTTGCGGTAGGGAAAAATTGGCTTTCATAAAAGCGTAACCATAGAGCTTTCCACCAGCCATATATGCATGTAGTATAGCTTATTCTTTCATTACTCTCTATGTGTTACATTGCGGCATATTCCATGTCTTGACCCGTTTCGGGCTGCAAGCGTTTCATGTTGCAGACTTTTGAACGACAGTAAGGTGCTTAGGTCGTGGTTCTATACTCGGTGATCCGTTGGAGTTGATGGACTCGCTTATTCTTCCAAGCCTTCATTTGTTATTGTTATTAGATGGCCTTAAGCCATATTTATTTTATTAAGTTCTCTCTTGAGACATTCGATGTAATAAGTGTGTGATTGCTACTCTGTTATAAATACTTGATCTTGTGTGGTGTCAACATTCTTGGTCGGGGATGACGAGCACGAGAATCGGTATTTGAGGTCTGGTCGCTACATTTGAAATTTGGGGGAGGGCAGCCCCTCTATTCCTCGGCGGACAGCCGCCCGTGAAGCGATGTGAGCGGCGAGGGAGGCGATGGCGGGAAGCGTCGTCGGGCCAGCTGATTTTCTCCTCTTGCGGTTGGGTTCGGTCGGCGAAGACTCCACCGGCTCGCTCTGGCGGGACACCCTCACAAGCGGCACCACTGTAGATGCTCGATCCTTCAATCTCTGGTGGATGCTCCATCTGGGATCAATACTCCCTGCCTGATCCCTCACGATCGGATTCGGTGAATCTGTTTGCTCCATGCGGAGGAGCAGCTCTATGTACTCGTGCGACTCCTCGGGAGTATCGCGCCTTCCTTCTGTTGCGGATATTTGGCCATGGATGTCGCCGTCGCCGCTAGTTGGTCCTTGTTGTCAAACCAAGGCTGTATCTCAACATCCTAGCTAGCTTCATAGGGTGCGCGTCTGCGATCCTCACGTGTCGGTTGTACTCCTCCATCGATCTACTTCTCCATAGCACCTTCACTTCTTGGCGGTGGTTTTTAATGGAAGAGGAGAGGGCAGCGCTGGTTTTGGATTAGAGCGGGAGAGGAGTAGCTGGTTTTGGAATGGAGCAGGAGAGGGCGGCGTTGGATTTAGATTGGAACGAGGAGAGGCGGCGGTGGTTTAAGAGGAGAAAAGCGGAAGAAGCGGCGCTGGTCTTGGAAGTATTTTGTTGTTGTTTTGCGTACTTTGGGTCAAAGTTTGACCACGTCTTGTATTTGACAAGCAAAATGTGAATGCATGTCACCAAAATTGTATCGTTTGGTTAGTATCTGAATGTACTTTCAAATTATATTATTTTTGCAGCGTATAACATATATTTTATGTGCAAAAATCATGGTCAATTATGACCTAGAATAAAGGAGACTAGTTAATGTGGGGTCGCTTTCTTAATTGAAGGGTAAATTGATTTTGACTTTGATCCGATCCTGTGCATGACCCTCTCGCCCAATCCTAAATCGCTGCCAGCGCTCCTCTCCCTCTTCTCCATTGCAAAACCACCTCCTCTCCTCTCCATCATCTCCATTCCAAAACCACAGTCTCGCCTCTCACTCTTCTGATCTTCTCCATTGCAAAACCACCTCCTCTCCTCTCCATCATCTCCATTCCAAAACCACCTCCTCTCCTCTCCATCATCTCCATTCCAAAACCACCTCCTCTCCTCTCCCGCTTCTCTATTGCAAGACCACCGTCTCTCCTCCCATCTTCCAAAGCTAGCACGGACCACTCGGAAGGACATCTATGGAAGGATGCAGCGGCGAATCGGGAAGATCGCTTGGCGGCGACCGAGCAAAGTTAGCCGAGTTGAAGGAGATCCTTAGTTGGTTTGACAATGAGTGGGAGATTCGAGGCAGTGCGGGCCATGTGGCAATGTATGTGAAAAAGCGAGCAGCAGCGATGAGGGCGCGATGTACATGTACTTCTCGGCGGCGATCACGCCGATCCTCCGAGTTCATCAGTATCTCCTATAGGCGATGGGCGAGACAGATTCGCCGAGGCGATAGTCGAGCGAGGTGGTGGGCGTCTGGTCGAAGGTCGAGCACCGGAGGATAACGAATCGATCGAGTATGGTGTGTCGTTCGTGAGGTGCGAGCCAGTAGAACCACAGGAGTATTCGTTCTCCCACCGCAAGAGGAGGCCGGATGGCGCGACGTCGCTTCCCCGCTGTTCTCCATGGTTCCCTCGATGCTCGCCTCGTTTCAATGGTGGCGGTAGGGTTTAAGGTAAGCTTCACACTAATCTAATCTTCCGCCTGCTCATGCTTATAATCAGTGTGACAGCTAATGAAAATCATGCTTACAATCAGTCTTCGAGTACTACGTCAATCACCCTGAAATAGCTCTGGACCCTTGGGTCAAAGTTGTGACACAGTGTACAAATAAAGAAAAATAGATTGGTGCTTCTTTCAGAAAAGAGTACTCCCTAGAAAACTGCCAATATAAGCTACTAGTATTTGGTTAGAGGATTTGCTGCCGAGAAAGATCCGTCCACGAGCGCCACACATCTGCTTGGTGGTGGTGGATGCCAATCGTGCATGCAGCATGGTTGGTGTCGGTAATTTTACTTGGCACACTCGCACTTTCTGCATATATGCGGTTTCATCGTACATTTGTGCAGTTCCACCAAAATGCAGCTGAATAACCTGTTTGCCGAGATAATGAAAAGCGTGATTACATTATAGTGGCACTAGTTGATGAAACACACAAAATAAATAGAAGAAAAGATTGTGATAGTATCATAGTATGCCATCTTTGCGAGGCGAGATGGGCCTGCGTGGACATAAATCCCAAGTCTCCCAGATACACCTTACGCGATGATGAACATCGTGTACAGCGATAGTACAAGGAGGTGCCTTGAGACATTCAAATCTCTATTTTGTACATATCAACTAAAATTAAGCACCCTAGTTTGCGAAGCGGCTTAAACATTAACAATGGGACTAGTTGATGAAACATACTTTAACAAAGAGAAGCACTTTCTTTATCTACATTGGAAATGAAATGATAGAGATGACACTCGCTCTATTTTAAGCTGTATTATTACTTCATTTTATCGGTGACACTAGGAATTGAGCGGTGGCAAACTAGGTGTCCGTGCGTCATGAGATGGAGCCGAGGGTGCTTAGGCGGGATCTTTGAAGCTGGCTCTTTCGGTCACCAACATGGATGATTCAATTCATGGGACCTTTTAGTGCAGTTCACCTAAAATGAAGCAATGTCCGTGAGCTAGCAGCTTCTTCTTCAATTTTTCTAAGAAAAGGGCTCCAGCCCGGTTCCATTTCCATCATAAGCGAAACCCACAGAGCTTCTTCTTCATTAGTTGCAATAAAATTGAGCAACATCAAGGTTGGTTGTGAAGCTCTGGAATGCTCAACTATAATTTGGATATCATTTGTGCAGTTCAACTAAGATCGGCGTGAAATGTATATCTCTGTTTGCACAAAAAGGTGGAAAGGAGGGTGACTAACAAGTGATGAAACATGCATCAAATGAAAAGAAGCATGTTCCTTATCCGAATGGCAATCCTACAAGGGCGGTAGCAATTTCTAAAGCGGTGGCATTGCTAGATATTAGTGTGGGCATTAGGATTAACTATGACAACCGTTAAATCGACATTACTTTGGGCGCGGGAGAGTAGGCGGACCGGGGCAGTTGCATTTCTAACGAAAAGAACCAACTTATCTTAATGGGAAATTTTAGCGGGACATGTAAAGAAGTGCCATTGATTCATATTCTGGAGGCATTACATTGAAAACAACATTGGTTTAACGTGTCCTTACTTTTAACGGTCATTGCTACATTTTACGGTTTATTACATAAGAGTGGCTCGGGGCAACAAACATCGAGCAGGATATCGGGGTTGGTCCCATTTTTGTTCGGTATAGCCACCTTATCTTGTGTGAGGCTAGCAAATATAGTCTTGGACTTACTCTGTTGACTTGTCCCCGATCCCCACTTTCTTTCCTTTTCAACCAATAGATCGGGTTTATATTGAATTTGTCTGCGTTTCCTTTATTTCCCTATTAGACCTAGAGACCATTTGGATAGCAGTCTCTGCTACTTTTACCCCATTATTTCCTCTTTCGACCAAGTCCTAGATTGAGGTAACAAATCCTCCCCACCCCACCCTTTCTCCTTGTTTGAACCAAGTAGTACTAGATTGAGTGCATGAACTAGTTTTACCTCTTAAACATAAAAAAAATTAGGTGGTTTTGAACAGCGATCGATCCTATCTCTGAGGGCACGAGAAATAGTAAAAGTTACAAATGCAGCAGCGTCGGGAGCTCGGGAAATAAACAAGCGGTTTGAAGGAAGTTATACGATGGTCGCGGGATGTCGCTAGGTGGGCGGCGGGAGGCGGATCTGCCCACACTACGGCAGCGGAAGAAGGGTGGAGCCCTCCCTCACCAGTGGTGCTTGGGAGAAACGGCAAAGCGCAGGCTGATCGGGGCCAGCGCCCAGCGGTGGGTAAAGCCGTCGCCGAGGGCGACCAGCGTGAGCGTTGCACCTTCTCACCTTCCGGGTGGAAGGATCCGGCGGGATCTGTGACCAGTGATGAGCGAGAGAGAGAGAGAGTGTGTGGCCACATTTGTTGTGTTTAGATCTGGAGAGGCCGAGATAGTGTGAAGAGCAACACTAGCAAGCAAGGCGGAGGCTCCTGCCTATATAGTGGAGTAGTACTTAGTTTTATTTTGTCTCTAGGGCCGGCTTGACCTCGTCAATATTTGTCGAGAAGTCTTCATGCACGTGGCCGGGCGCGGTTGTCGTCATTTTGATCTGAAGCGCGGATTATAACATATAACACGAAAAAATGTCACATGACAAGAAATCATAACCTCACTGCCCAAAGGAGACAACATGAATCGACGGACAAACTAGGCGAGGAACAAAGCTCAAATTAAAGATAAACTTCGTAGAAAAGGGTCCGTCGATAGATATCCTAATTAACATAGCGGCTTGACCTAGATGGCAGCCGAGTAGCCCTTTGACCGTGCATGTGCCCCAATGACTAGCCCAACTCGGTTGTCGTTTTTAACCCTCGTAGTGATCCGAAGCACATGACACCTAATTTTGCGAGATGACAAGAAACCTTTTTAGATTTCTCACCACAACTACAGCCATGTACAACACAGCTGCTTGCGATATGTGAGCGATAGCCAATCCAGGCGTGTCTGCTGGAGTCTGGTCACATGCATGGACGAACTGATCTTTCGTGTCTTGCAGGGATCTTCCAGGCACCAACGTAGTACAACACTTCTCTAGTACTATCGCTCATCTCCCTCTTCTATTAAGTTACCCAACTTGCGGGGCCAGGGAGTGTGCCTATGGTCGGTTCTCAATTGTCGTCCCATATGTGTGTCCGAACGCAATATGATGCGCGTTCCATTCGGAGAAGCGATGTGCGGACCGACCGACCGTGCAGGGGTGCGGCAGCGAGCAGCGACAGGCGTCTTGTATACTCCGTACATGTGCACGCCCGTTTTCTAGGCGCTTTGCTCCATGGGCGGCGCAATCAATGGATACAAAATTAGTATCTTGTATACTATTTAAAAGTCGGCGGGGCTTTTCTGCCCGGTGGCGGCGGGACGATTCCGCCTAGTCGGGTCAGAGAGCAGAGAGAAGCGAGGGAGTAGGCTGCTGCAAGCGTGAGGCTGTGTGATTTGTGACAAATTCTTCTTTGGACAGGTGGGGCCCGTGATTTGACTTGCCATTATCATTTTAAGCTGCGGCGCTTCGACCGGCGTGAGTCTCCCGATTCTGACCACCTCCATCTGGTGCCTCTCCCAATGCTCCACCATGTAGTAGAGGTTGGCTCTTGCATGAGCCCACTTCTCCACTTTTCCTTGCCTCTCTTTCCTCCACATATGCAAAAATGCCATGTAAGCGCACTATTGTACTTACTTGCTCCCTCTGGTGCTTAAGCTTGCCACATAGGCATAAAGTCGATGTGGCAAGTTAATCAAGAAGAGAGAGACTAGTTTGGTGACCCAAGGAAGAAAGCGGTGCTAAGCGTGTACCTAGGTGAAAAGACAATTTTGAGTCTATACCTAATTTAATGAAGCAAACTTAGCAACACCATTTCATTGGAAGAGGTCACTCCTTGGCAAATGCAATAAATACTAGTACTCGTGTGTCCCATTATATAAGAACGTTTTGACACTGCACTAGTGTCAAAAGCGTTCTTATATTATAGAGACGAGAGAAATCTGAAAGAAAAAGATAGAGAGGAGTAAAAAAATACACTTATAGCCAACCTTGTTGTAGTATGAGTGACTAAGTGATGACTATGTATGACATGCCAACATCGGATAGCCTAGCACGTGTTAAATCTCCAAAAGCGCGACGCGCGGCGGCTTGACGATTAAGTGGTAAGCGCGACCATGATCTGAGCTCTTGGCAGCCTTGGATCTGAATCAAGCAGTCGCATGGTAAGTTGCTGAAAATTTGCAGAATAACCCTCGAGGATAGGATATTCACCCATAGGTCTAGAATCACGCCATGCAACCGTTCGATCTCAGATCCAAGGGCTCTCGGAAGCTTTGTATCATGGGAGAATGGAAAGACACTACCCTGCCGTTCGCGCGTTGGCGGTTCGCTCCTACTCGTCCTCGCCGTCCTTTAATACTCATTTGTTCGCTCCTAGTCGTCCGTCCATTCACATTACGGCAGTTCCACTAATCCTAACCCTCCTCCCAAATCCATGGCGTCCTGAATCTCCCCGATCGGCGGTGAGTACAATGTTAGAACCATCACTGGCGATGAGTTCGGCGTCATCTACACCGTACTTCATGACGGTGAAAGGATGCCTTTCTCGCTTGGGCGCATGTTGAAGACTTCGAGATGATGAGTGGGTCATTGGGCTAGATGTTGAGTACACCATAGTCGTGGGACGAGAGAAGGATCTAAAGGGCGAAGAGAGGAAGAAGCCGCCGTGATCTGGGTTTGCGTGCGGCTTATGCTTGGTCTACCACATATGCCATGCCGACATTGAGTGCGAGTTTTAAGGACTTCCTCGAGAGCAACCTAGTCAAATCCGTTCTTTGTAGACTTTGGTAACGACAAAAAAGTCTGCGTCGGATAGGCCTCGTCGTAGGCAACACCTTCGACCTCCAAAAGAATCGGTGGTGTCCTCTCGTCGGCCTTCAATGCTGACCTGGCGAGAGCCATGGTTCATCCATCGTCGTTAAGCTGGAGAAACCTCCATACCGTTTCATCGTCATGCATGGCAGCGGAATGTACTAGATATAGACCACATCGATGCGCTGCAATGGATGGCTACCTTTGTTTCAATATCTACAAGGGTTGGATGAAGAGCAACAACCAAGTTGGCGGTTCAAGCAAAAAATTATCGAGGCGAAGGAAGAGGACAGGGCGAAGTCGAGGGGCGTGGGCGAGGGCGAGGACTCGAGTAAGGTGGCGATGTCGTTGCTCATGGCGGTTCTAAACTTCTAATGCAGTGTCTACGGATTAGTTGCATAGTTTAATTTCAGGTGTGCTTAGTTTAATTTGAGGCGTGTGTTGTCTTTGAGCCCCAATGAGAACTATGTTATGTTTCTTCTTGTTACTATAACTCTTGATGCGTACATACTAGTATTTCTTACATTTCATCTTTTAGTTGGTATAGTACTACCACTCGTTTCTTCACATTATATACATACAATATATATGGCCAACATCATATAGCTAGCAGTTTAGTTGTCAAAGAATTTCAGGGTGCTTAGTTTGTCAAAGAATTCCAGGGTGCTTAGTTTTATTTGAGGGGTGGGTTGTGCTGGACACCATTATTGTGACTAGCCTTTTTAATAGTACTATATGCATAATTTGGCGACGAGCGCTCTCTATATGTACTACCTCCGTCCTGGTTTATAGGTCCCCTTTGTAGTTTGTGTCAAATTTTGACTAAAGATTTAACTAACAAAATGTTAATGCATGTCAAGAAAAATTATCTCATTGGATTCGTACTTGAACATAGTTTAAAAAATATAATGTTTGGTGACATGCGTAGAAATTTTGTTAGTTTAATCTATAGTTAAATTGGCATGAAATATAATGGGGATCAATAAACAGACGGAATATCTCCTACTTTTAATTTCAAGTTTTGCACCATGGCGCAATCCATCGGTACTACTGCTGTACAAAAGTATACATTTTTTAAAAGGCTAGAGGCGGGGCAGTCTAGCTTGGTGGTTTCACGAGGCGAGGCCTTTATGATTTGTGGCTCATTCTGCTTTGGAAGGCGGGGCCTTGTGATTTGATTTGCTTTCGTATAAATCTTGACGACTGATCGAGGAGGAGCAAAGAACCGTGCGGTATACTCAAGTTTCCCCTGGAGTAATCTTGCGGACGGAGAACCTGGCTCACGGCAGCCCGATGCCATATGGCGATAAAAAATGATCTAATTTGCTAGTCATCTCATTGTTAGCATTGTTCTATTCATTCCCTCAAAAACAAAAATCATTGTTCTATTCATGCCTCATGAGCTTGTGACTGCGTGTGGCGAAACACCGAAGCAAAAGATGAAACACATCAGCAAAGAAGAATGAAGATTATCACCCCAAATGATCTAATTAGCGTGGAGTCATGCTTGCTTCTTCATCGCCTCCATGACCTCCATCTCCTTGCGCGTCTCCTCCGCCATCTTCTTCATTACATCCATGGCGGGATTTCTCGTGCGAGCCTTCATCATCTGTTCCACGGCCGCATTACGTACCTTGGCGGCGTAGGGTGCTCGATCTGAACCGCCAACTCCTCATACATTCCATGGCGAGGGCTGCGGCATCTTCATCGAACTACTATTCCCATGCAGCTTCTTCCGGCGGCGTTCTTCTCCTTCAACAGGTCGATATCGTGGCGAGCTTCGCCTTGTCCTCCTGAAGTCACGAGTTTTGCGGTCGCCTTCTTCTCGAGGCAATGCTCTTCTTTAGCAGCATCACCAAGTCGGCGGTCAACTCCCCTGCTGATTGAGCTCGGTGGCATGTCGTCAGCTCTCCTTGACAACTCTGTCAAGCCTTGGATGAACTCCTTACCTTATTGAGGTTCTTATTGAGCTGATCGGGCATGCCGTCGAGGATAACGACTCCAGCTCCTCCAGCTCGGCATGTTCGCCTCCAGCGGTTAGAGCGCTCACAGGAGCCATCACTGCCGTGAGAGATCTTCGAGGTCTCTGCGTGGCGGCGAGCCGTCTTTGTCGTCTTCATCATCGCTGAGGTTGGGCCTGACGTGATGATCGTCGTTCTCGAGGCAGCACCCAGTAGCGGCGACCGTCTTCCTGAACACCCTCACGTAGGGTGGCATCGCCGTCGAACTTGAAGTGCGGGGGGCACCGCCGGCTCGAGACCAGCAGGCAAACATTTGCCGGCCAGGGTCGAGAACCACGCTCGGCTGCGAGACCTCCAGTGAAGCCGGGAGGCTGGCTGCGGCAACCATCCGCTGAAGCGAGCCGCCGGGGCACCGTGGGAAGCTCACCTAGGAGGCGAGGAAGGCTGGAGTCGGGTCTTTGGTCGGCTCCGCCGACCACCTGTGAACTCGGCGGCACCTCTGCCGAGTGGAGCAGCGGCCTAGGGGTCGTCTTGGCCGTGGCGCCCCCGACAGCGGACTGCCGCCCGTCACCAGTGGAGGTCACCTCCATGACGCGAGCCACCATGGGAGCCACGGGGTGTTTGCAAGGGCGGCCTCGACCGCGCTTAGGCGGGGAAGAGTCGAGCTCCACTGGCGGGCCTTTCCTTTCTCATGACCGAGAACCTCTTTGGCGGAGCCGTGAAGAAGAAAGAAGAAGCAAGAGGGATGGTGGAAGGGCGGCGCCGTCCGTGCTTATAGCGGGAAGGCCAGCGGCCGGCCTCCACGATCGCGGTAATCATGACCCGCTTTGCATGCGAGGACTTGTCAATTCGTGCGATTTGCGGCGTCGTGGGGGCGGGCCGCCCGTCAATCAACGCCACCTTGGCGCCAGAACCCATTTTGTTAGGGCCCATGGCGCGCGCCTGCCGCCGCTTCTCTGCTCGGCCAAGTCGCGCGCCTTGGGCGGGGCTCTTGTCGGCGTTAAGGAGCAGGGTACCAGACTTGCACTGCGGCTGCTGGCGTGGCTCAAGGGTGGCCAGCCGACCCATCTTCATCAGCCACGAGCTCAAGACCCTCGCGAGGCAAGCCTCATGGGACGGACGACAAAGCTTCCTCGAGCACGGCCTCGTCGGTGGCTCGCGAGGAAGCGAGAGAGATCAAGCGGGGTACCTCACGAGGTGCCCATGGCGCAAGCCATGAGCGACCAAAGGCGCCCGGTGAGCGCCCGGCCAGCGATGTCCTCCTTTCCTCTTTGGTGCAAAGGGGCAAGCGCGGCGAGCATCAAGCAAAGGCATCCGTTTGGTGCAACAAGACTAAGACCGTCGCAACGGAAGGAAGGAAGTCATCCTGGAGCCCAAGCCGACGTCACCACCAGAGCCTTTGACAAGCGAGGACCAACTTTAGTCAGGATAAGCGTACTAGATGTTCCCCTTCAAAATGACCAATTGTTGGCGCCCTTCCCGCTCAATATTTGGAAAGACGACCAGGGCCTTTGCCTATAAATAGGACTAGCCACCCACAGGGTAGAGGCATCTCGGAGACATCTTGGAGAGATCCAGACATCTCGCCTCATCTTAGCTTGATCCACTCGATCGAGAGCCTAGCCACAGAACACCTCACCCTCATGAGGCTGTTCTTTCTTGTATTATTCATCATCATTGAAGCAATCCACCACACACACCTTTGGGTAGGGTGTTACACCACAATGATGGCCGAACGATTATAAACCACTGTGTCTCTTGTGTTGTTCCTTTCATAGTTTAGATCCTAGCGGGCGGAGGTGCAGTAGGTAGAGGCGAGATCTCCGCGCGCACCCGGTGTTCGAACCTCTGAGTGCGGAACCGAAATCCGACAACAGGTATCCCGTGTGGTATCTCATGTCTTGGGTTGTACCCTCATTGAGCGTGGTTGATAGCCCCTTGGTCCATTGTATTCTGGACCGTATTTCGACTCGTATTGGGCCTTAGGCTGGGCTATGTGTGTGTAGGTTTATCCCAGCATAACCCCTTCAACAGCCATAGCACACTCTCTGGTTTTTTCTATTTCGTATATAAGAACTATGTGATGTCAAACTTTGTAAATTTTAACCACACTGATATTAGAAGAAAATTAATGCATACAATTCTAAATTTATACAATATGAAAATTAAATTCATATTTATTTTGTCTTTTTTTTTGCGGGCAATATTTATTTTGTCTTGTGAAAGTTGAATTTCTTTCCCGTACTGAAGAAAAGTAGAAAAGGGACGGGGTGAGAGTACTATACGCGAACACCCGTCACTACCCAACAACCCGTGAACAAGCAAATGCACACAGGATGCCATCCAAAACTGTCACAGAAGATCCTGCGCCCCACATAAAAATGAAAATGCAAATTGAAAAGTAAAATAAGTCCCAATTTCTCTCCCTGGAAACCATAAAAAAAATAAGATTCCATCGAAAAGGAAATCCAAATGAAAGCAAGCCGCCCCTCCCCTCTCTCTTACCTAAGCCTCCGTCTGTAAATAGCAACACCCACCCATACCCCACCCGCTCGTCCGCTCTTCCTCTACAAGCCAAGCCTCCCCTGCCTCCCCTCCCATTATTCCCGGGCCTCGTCGCTCCCCGCTCCGCTTACCAATTTACCCGCACATCGCTTAAATCCGCCAGGCGCACCCAGCGGGGCCCCAAACCCTAGCCCGGGCCGCGCCGCTCAGGCAATACATGCGCAAGCCCAAGGTCTCCGGCGAGGTGGCCGTCATGGAGGTCGCCGCCGCGCCCTCGGGGTCCGCACCCGCGCGCAGGCGCTCGCGATGCAGAGACAGCCGCAGGGGCGCCGGGGCCAGGACCAGGGGAGTACCTGGAGCTCAGGGCCGGAAGCTCGAAGCTGCCCCGCCGCCGCCGCCGGCGAGGAGGAGGGCAGCCGCGGCGGGCGTGTCGAGGCCGAGGCCGAGGCCGACGAGGTGTCCTTCGGGGAGAACGTGCTCGAGTCGGAGGCCATGGGGAGGTGAGCCTTCTCCTGCGCCCGCGATTTTCTTCGGTTTTATTTCTCAGCGGGGGGGATTCTTACCGTGCTAGGGTTTAGGGTTTTGTGTCGTACCGAAGCTTTGGATTGCTTCTTCTGTTTCGCGCTTCGGCTCGTTTCATTTTTCCTTGTCAATTTGGCTTGTTCTATCCGTGCTGCGTGCGGGGCTCGAATTTGGTGTGGATGCTATTTCCCCCAATTTCTTTGTTAGTACTCCCTCCGTCCCAAAATATAAGAACGTTTGTAACACTAGCATAGTGTCAAAAACGTTTTATATTCTGGGACAGAGAATATTAACTTTGCTGTTTATTGTTTTTTTTTTCTGTCTAACTCTTCTTTCGCTATTTGAGCGATGTAATAGTTCTCTGTTGTTGCTTAAATTTCGGTGTGCTTTTCCTTCTTTCTTTTCTCTAGTGTGAGTGTTGAATCTTTTTTGCTCTGTTAATTTGGGTTTAGCTATTCCAAAAATTTATTCCAGAACCACTTCTCAGTAGCCTATTTTGAAGAAATTAATGCCAAGCAGCCGCGAAATGCTTGCCTGGTGGCCAATTTATCTCAAGAAACCCCAATTTCTTTCTATGTTTCGATTTTGTTCAAGTCAAGTTGTTGCACCCCAAAGCTCAATTACAATACTAGTGCTGTATTTGGCCTCCTCTTAGTGGGGTTTCATCCAGTAGCCTTGGCCCCCTTTTCGTTAGTGGGATGGAAAAAGCATCCTCCTTTCCTCCCGTTCTTTCCACCATTTCCTTGGCCTCTCCCTGTTTTTCTTTGCTTGTTGTAATGGAGGTGGTAGGGACCTCCCAATCTTTTAGTCTTTTAGCAACCAAAGCCCTCGCCTTTTGCAAGAAATTTCTCTCATATATCCCCACAAAAGCACCCACCCTTCTCAGACCTCATTTCTTGATGGGTTCTCTACTACTACTAGCCTGTCACTTCTTTGGGTTCTGGAAGGTGGGAAAAATGTCATGTCGCGGTAAAACCTCTTCCTGGGCTATGGTCCGAAATTGTCACCACCATTAAATGTTGAAGTGAAAGGAGGGGTCGTCCCATCCCCCTGTACCAGAGATTCGTGTGCAGTTTTTGGTGCACAAGCTAGGGAAAGCAAGAACGCTTTAGGATAAGCTAGACAATAGCTTCTGCAGTTTTTGGCCAGAAACATTTTAGTATTTGTCAGGAGCTAACAAATGTTTTGATTGTATTATCTTGTAAGCAGTAGGTACGCATCTTCGCCTGCCTAAGCTGGTCAAAATCCGCATTTAGCCTGCATGTTTATGCTATGATAGCGCCATTTTTCTTGCTACTTGCATTGCACCATCAGCCAAAGTACCACGTTGTGGGGACACTTGTTTGTAAGGGACAATGGGTGCACGTAAGAGAGAGAGAGGGGGGAGATAAACAATACTCCCTCCGTTCCAAAATAGATGACTCAACTTTGTGCCAAAGCTAGTACAAAGTTGAGTCATAAACGTTGGGAGTACTTGACAGGCAGTAGGCTGTGCCATTTTCGTTGACATCTTTGGTGCACCATCAGGTATGCCACAGCTTGAAGGTGTCTTGGTGGTGGTGGGGATGGCATGCACCAACTGGGAGCTGTTTGCATCTCTAGCCATGGCCTGATGGTACTACTGCATCAGTGGATCATGGTCCTGAACAGTGGTGGGTCTGCATTCCTGGGCTCCCCATGCACGTCCTAAACAGTACTTGGAGGGTGGATGTGCGTGATCTGAACAGCGCGTGTCTAAAAATCATCCATGGCCCTCCCAAGCATAATAGCCAGGTGCAAGTCAGTGTGTGTTGTTGGGCCACTGTTGGTGGCCGGCCTAACTTTGGCAGCAACTTCGGATGCTGGGGCTGGAGTTATTGGCTGGGTGGGGAGAACCTGGCCTACTCATGTGACACTGAGGTTTGGGAGTTACCTAGCCCCAACCATTTTTTGTTTCCCATGGGCCTTGTGTTTTGGTTGTGTTCTAGCCTTTATATGGCATATGAGATAGATTGAAGGGCTGTTTGGTTAGGCAACTTGTGGCCCCAATTTGTTTGAACTAACCTTAGGCAAGTTCGGTAAGAAATGTGTAGCAAATTGTGGCATTGCTAGGCCTAGTTAGAACCAAACAACCCCGGATACTCATAAGGGGGGGATTCCTTATTTTTTTATGACCACGGATGATATCGATATGTGTTCTTCTTTTTGCATACCCTGTTAAGTTACAGGTGATTTTTTCCCTTTTGCTACGCGTCCTCTCTATGGCTGTTTCTAAAAATTGAGTGTTTATGTATGTTTTGTGGCTAGCAGGGGTACCAGGGAGACGACGCCCTGCAGCTTGATTAGGGACTCAGGAACGATAAGCACTCCTGGATCCACAACAAGACCGAGCCACTCGAATTCCCATCGCAGGGTGCAAGCTCCAGCGCGCCATATTATTCCAAGTTCAGCAGAGATGAATGAGTTCTTCTCTGCTGCGGAACAACTTTCCAACAACAAGCCTTCATCGACAAGTACGGCATTGTTTGGTTCTCTCAGTCAGTTAACCTTGTCTAATTAAAAAAAAAAATTCAATATCTTTGCAGTGAAGAATGCCTACTCAGCGTGCAATGTGGTTTTGACACGTGATATGTTCATGCCTTTGCTCTTGATAAAAAGTGTGACTATAACACTAACAACATGGTTTCATGGCTTAATAATCTTCAGGTACAACTTTGATCCTGTGAACGACTGTCCTCTCCCAGGCCGATACGAGTGGGTGAAGCTAGACTGATAATTCTCCAGGAAGGAGAGCACCATGTACCTCTCCGCTCCCTCCACCTTAGCGTCGTGGTAGAGGCGCGCACCGTTGTGTTAGCTTTGTTTCCGTTGTAAAAAGAATTAGGGTTAGCCTGTAGTAGCCTCAGTGGTCGTGTAACATACAGAAGTAATGCGGAGTTACACCCTAATCCCTCAAACTCCAATGTAACCGTTAGCAGCTCATTCTGTAATGACCACCTCTAGGGCCTGATCTTATCATCTGTTACCAGTTGCCGGACTAATGTTGTAGAGCTAGCTAGATATTGTATCACAGCTTAACCTCTTGTAATGTGGGCTGGGCTGCAGTACCATCTGCATTCCAGTGTTGTACTGCATTGCACCTGAAGTGCTGTAACTTCTGTCTATACCCTCTGGTTCATGGTATGTGAAAAGGCTGGTGACAATGCTTGAAACCTGTGGCCTATTCATGTGCCCTTGATATGCAGTGGCATCTTGCTCAGTCAAGGACGCCACTGCCTGTGTGTCATTATTGCTTCTATGCTTTGTACTCCCTTCGTCCGGAAATACTTGTCGGAGAAATGCATAAAAGTGGATGTATCTAGAACTAAATTATGTCTAGATACATCTATTCCTCAAACAAGTATTTCGGACGGAGAAATATTCTCTATCTCCATTGCTCATGCTCTCAACTTTCAGCTACTGCTGCTGCAATACATGAGCCTGGATTCTACTTGGAGTTCTCAATGCTCGCCAACTTTTGTGCATTGTGATGTGTGATACAATGTGTTTTAGTGGGCGATCCTTTCACTAATGCGAGCTGCCAGTGCTTTTTGACTGGGATGGGTCATTTGGGCTAGTTGCACTTGCACTGGCCGCTCTTCTTTTCCTACTCTGCTGTTAAACTGGTAGTAGTAGTGGTTTTGACAGTGTCCATCTTTTCACCCCCTTTTGGTGTCTGGTCTCCGGGGGCCTTTCTGCTTTCCACTTGCCATCCTGGGCTGATGAATGACAGTACTTTTCACTTACCATTAGATCATCATATACTATTTTTGTATTGAAAAAGGGTAAATATGTTGACTTAACCTTTGGAGTGCATCCTAACAAGTGCTTAGTTAATTTTGTCTAGTTGTTTTTTACTCCTCTCAGATTTTGGCCGGTGCATCCAGTGCATCTGTATTCTACTATATGGTTTAGTCTTTAGAGACTGCATATGTTTCCTAAGACTGACAGCATCCAAGGCCATACAGCATGTGCGATTCTGAAGAACTGTTGATTTAGTGTCCATCCATCCATCTTGCTGTGCTCTGCTAATCTAAAGGCACCCATCTGATTATATGTTCCCCGGAACACCATAGCTCTCATTTTATATAAGCCGGTCTATCAGGTACCTGTCAGAGCGAATTCTGAATTAATAGAATATAATCCTTTTGCGATTAGCTTACATTCTCTTGATTGAAATCTTACACCTAATCCATTGAGACGTTACTGTCATTTGATATTCTTAAATGTTTTAGTAAATCTGGTGGTGAGACGGTTCACCCCCCATGAAACTGTATACTTCTGAAATTTCGAAATTCAAACAAGGTTATGTCCGGTATGTGCGGCTAATCATTGATATAAATGTTAGTAAATTCCTTGGCAGTTCTTGTGAGGTAAAAGTAGTACTCCATAAAATCTATTGTTACGCATTAGCTAGGAACATGATGCATGTAGTGTTACGTTAAATAATAATGATGAACACGTAATGCTATCAAAGCAGTACATAGTTCTTATGATGGATGGATGCCTATGGTGTTGTTGCCTGTTGCCAATCTCAATGCCTGGCACAAATATGAAATATCAATCCAAATCTCAAGTTCCTAGCATGATTGCTGATGCAGCTCTTCCAATGTTGATATGCATGTCGCTGGAATGCTTGTGGTGATGACAAAATTGGAGGCAGTATCCTTTTGGCGCATCAGGAAGTGCAAAAGACAAGGAGAGCTAAAAGTGTACGTAAGAGTTGGAACTTGCCTATCATGCTCATGTGTGATCTTAAAAGTATCAACATGTACTCGCTTTATAATCAATCCATCACTATGTCCATACAACAAGTTCAAGTGCACCGAAAGAAAATAGTGATGTGCCATCAGCACAAACACACCCAAAGAAAGCATAAGAGAAAGTATAAACAAGACTGCTTCGAGGATAGTCGGCGAGCGGTAGCATGTAATGATGAAGCCATGTACCTAGGGTAGGGTCATGGACCTGTCCAAGATACTCTCCCCAAGGACATCTCTACAAGAAACCACCTTTCAGTCTACCTGGAAGGGTTCCACTCGACGGACTTGAAGACACTCGATCATGAAGCCAACCACTCGACCACCAGAAGATCTAAAGTCAGTCTGCACACAAACGGTCGGTCATTAAATAGCTTTTATGATCATCATAGCACTTTATGTGGGGCGTTACCAATAACCCCCGACCTTAATGTACTTTAAACCCTGCATAGCGGGGGCGGAGAAGTGCAGCGGACTCTATAAGCCACCCCCTCCTCGGTGTAAAGGTTCGCACCCCCATAACCTCGCTCATATCTGATCGACCGCCTCCGGGCTCCGAGGGCGTGGGGCTGTTACTTCCTCAGAAGGGCTGAACTTCGTAAACATCTTGCGTATACAACTACTCCATAGCTAGGATCTTGCCTCTCCATTCCTACCCCCTATTCTCTTGTCGGACTTAGAACCACGGCGGTTGGCGCCCAAGTGGGGCGGTATCTTAGCGATTTATTGGAGAAGTTGGGATTTTCGATCTCCTTCATCATGGTTTGAGGCGGGGTTTTGGTTGAGGCCGCGAGATCAGTCTCGGCGCTCATGTTCATCGCCGGCGACTCCGCAGCGGGAGGCTCCACTCGGCGTCGGCGCTTCCGTCCGGCGGCGGCACTTCGTAGCGTCGTCATGGCGTCCTCCTCGACAACCGTCGACCCGATGTCGGTCAACCCTGTGCCGTCCTCCCTCCTGTTTCCGGCGGCATAAGCGTTCCGGTCGGTCGAAGCGGCGGTGGGTGAGACCGCGATGTCCCGACGAGTCGACCACTCCCCAAGTCGCGGAAATCGAGCAAGCGAATCTCTCTGGCTGTTCGATCATCGGTGGCTCGCGAAGCGCATCCGAGTGCGGCAGCGATGATCCAATGGCGAGAGGTTACGATGGTCAATGGGCCCGCGATCCTCCACAGCTTTCCCAGCGCCAGCCGGAGGCGGCGGCGGAAGCGATCCGGCGCGAGTTCACGAAGAGTATCAGCGAGCCCTCACCGCTGCGAGAGGAAGAACCGCCGCGGAACATGGATCGTTACACACTCCTATCGTTGGAGAAACCCGAGGCTCGTGCCTTAGAGGGCAGCGCAGCCAACAGCTGGCGCTTTCGTGGAGAACCTCCGGCGAGCACTCGGCGATCGCGGCAACAGCAGGTTCGAGACTCGATCGGCGTCAACTCTTTCCACCATCGACTCGGTATATCGAACTCCGACTCGAGAATCTAGCAGCTGCATCGTATAGCGAGAATCGATTCAGCCTTCGATCGGAGGCTGGTAGAGGTTTGCCATTAGAGATTTACTCGGGCACCGGAGATCAAAATTCAGGTATATCGCGATCCGGAATAGGATTCACAGCAGATTAAATCGGCTGCGAATTGATCGATCGACCCATAGTCCAAGATCGCCCTCGGCGTGAGGAATGTGGAGGCGGCGTGATGACGATACAAGAACCGTGGCGATATGATCACCGATTCGATCATAGCGATCGGCGTCAGTGCCCCCCTCCCCAAGGGGTGGATCATATGCTCCTCGGCAATGAGGATGATGAGCCTTGACCACGGTGTTGGCGAAGGATTCGGTCGACCCGAGAGAACCGAGCTTTGATCACGAGATCCATTATCGTTCAAGGTTTGGTCGGCGAGAACGAGCTCACGAGAAGGCCATAGCGAGATGTGCCCACCGACAGCGAGTTCACGTCTCGGGACGAGTGTTTTAGCGAGCCATCGGGGCCCGGTGATTCCTCCCAACCGGGTTGGCGGTGAGTCGATAAGTTCCTTTGGTGAGTCAAGCGATACTTGGCTTGAGGACTACCAGTGGCTGTTGATTAGCGGCGGCAATGATGAGGTGGCCATGAAACACCTACCTCTTATGTTGGAGGGCTCGGCGAGGCATGGCTGAATCGGTTGGCACCAATGACATTTACACTTGGGAAGATCTTGCCAGTGTTTGTCGAGGCTGTTGAAGGAACTTGCAAGCGACCAGCGGGGTTGTGAGCTGCAATCTTGTGTGCAAAATTGGAATGAGACTACGAGGATTACATCGGTGGATCACTTTACATCCTACAGTGAAAATGTGTCGATCACCAAGCGATCATGCCTTCAAGGAAGGTGTTAAAACGAGAGAACTAAGTTTGAAATTGGCGGACCGGAGACATGACCACTGAGTAGAATGATGGAGATTGCCACCAAGTATGCCAATGGTGAAGAAGAGGATCGGCACCGGAGTGGCAAGTACAAGTCAGCCGCTCATGAAACGGGAGGAACTCGGTCGGAAGCGAAGCGGAAGCCGAGCCAGCTGCTCTGGAGAAGCCTTGGCCGTGACTCAAGGAAAGTTTAAAGGGAAACCCAAAGGGTCTTGGAACCCTAAGAAGGTGAAGGACAAGGAAGGGAATGACATTATGGATTTGCCGTGCCACATCCACATGAAGAAAGATGAAGAGGTAAATTCATTTGCGAAACATACCACTCGGCGATGTCGGCTCGATCCGGCGGTTCGAGAAGCGGTCCAAAGATAAAGAGAAGGAGTCGGACAAAGTTGAAGACAAAGAAGATAGTGATGATGGATACCCCGGTCAATTCCACCACGATGATTTTCTTGATGTAGAAAGCAAAAGTCGATTGAAGATTATAAACGAGAGGTGAATATGGTTGCTCGTGACCCCAGTTATCTGAAATGGTCTCAAACTGCCATCACATTCGACCGATCCGATCATCCAACGCACATAGCCACCACGGGAGGCAAGCTTTGGTGGTCGACCCGATCGTCGAAGGCACTCGGTGACTAAAGTCTTGATGGATGGCGGCGATGGCATGAATATATTGTATCTTGAGGCGGCTGAAAGGATGGGCATTCGATGTCGGACTCGATTACCGACAACATGAGTTTCCATGGAGTCATTCACGGAAAGAAAGCTGAGTCCTTTCGGCCAAATTGCTCTTGATGTGGTTTCGGTGATTCCAAAATTACCGCAAAGAAAAGTTGACGTTTGAAGTTGTGGATTTGAGTGCTTATCACGCTATTTTGGGCGAGGCCGACTTATACACGTTTATGGCTCGACCATGTTATGTGTACCTCAAATTGAAGATGCACTGGTCCCAAGGTGTGATCACCATTCGGCAATCGGAAAAAGCGGAAGAGTGCTTTCGAGAAGGGCTCAAAGATCGCGATGCTCGGATGGCGATGGTAGAGCTGCGAGAATACCGAAAAGCTGCAGATCCGAGTGATTTGTTGCGAGCCAAGAAGCACGCTTTCGGAATCAGCGTTTGATCGTGCGGTGAGACAAAGCGATTCACATTCACCCAACCGACCCAGTGCTGCTCGACTCATATCTCAGCGACACTCGACTCCAAATAGGAAGAGCGCTCATCCAGTTCCTCCGTGAAGCTGGGACATCTTCGCATGGAAGCTTCTGGCGACATGCGGGTGTTCTCGAGGGCTGGTGAGCATCATCTGAAGTCAACCCAAAGGTGAAACTGTCAAGGAACATCTTGACGGTCCGCCGTCCGAAGAAGAAGAGCCATTGGCGAGGAGGTGGCTCGGCTCTTAGCAGCGAGTTTATCAGAGATTCACCACTCCAAGTGGCTCGCCAATGTTGTCATGGTCCCCAAGAAGGACAAGTAAACCGCATGTGCATTGACTTCAAACATATCAATCGGGCCTGCCGAAAGATCATTCCTCTCCCCGCATCGACCAAATAGTCGACTCATTGCGGGATGTGGCGATTGTCTTTTTAGGCGCCTATTCCGGTTACCATCGGATCCGTCTGTATGGACCAGCGAGATCAAAATAGCTTTCATCACTCCATTGGTGCTTACGCTATGTCACCATGCCATTCGGCCTCAAGAATGCGGAGCCACGTTCATGAGGATGATTGAAGTGTTGCTCACTCAAATCGGTGAAATGTGGAAGCATACATGGATGATATTGTGGTCAAGTCACGGAAGGGTTCCGACCTGTTGGTGACCTTGCTGAAACATTTGTCAATCTCGGGAGGTATGATATCAAGCTTAATCCATCAAAGTGCACATACGGAGTTCTGGCGGAAAGTTACTCGGTTTTCGTTTCGAGCGAGGAATCGGCGCCAACCAGAAAAAGTTGGTACTATACTCCGAATGAAGCATACAATGCGTGTGCGATGTCGAGCTTCTTGGATGCTTGGCGCTTTAAGTCGATTGATCTCGTCTCGGTGAAAAGGCATTGCCTCTTTACCGGTGATGAAGAAAGTCGAGACAAGTTGAGTGGACTCACGAAGCGATCACGGTGTTTGCGAGCTAAAGCTCGCTCTCCACCAACCGGTGCTTGCTGCCCCAATCAGCAAGAGCCTTTGCTGATTTACATTGCAACCACAGGACAAGTCGTCGATCTGATGCTTACGGTCGGCGGGAAGAAGAAGGAAAAGCCTTCAAAGTTCGGCGCCCGATATATTATCTTTCGAAGTGTTGACCCCATCAAAGCAAAGATACCCTCATTATCGAAGCTTGTTTATGGGATTTATATGACCACGAAGAAGGTTGCTCATTACTTCTCGACCATTCCATTACGATCGTCGTGACGCCCCATTGTTAGAGATTACACTGTGAGAGATGCAAGCTGGTCGAGTGGCGAAATGGGCGATTGAACTCCTTCCCTTGATATCAAGTTTGAGGCAAAAGCCATCAAGTCCCAAGCGATGCAGATTTCATCATGAGTGGATTGAACAGCAACTACCGACTCAAGTTCACTCGAACCTTTGGACCATGTTCTTTGATGGTTCTATGATGCTGAATGGTTCGATCTTTGAGGTAGTATTGGTTTCCCCGAGGAGATAAGCTCGGATATGTGCTCGAGATCCACTTTGATTCCTCAACAATGAAGCGAATATGAAGCACTTTTGTATGGGTTGCGTATGGCCATTTCACTCGGCGTCAAATCGCCTCATGGTCTATGGCGACTCAGATCTGGTGGTTAATCAAGTGATGAAGGAGTGGGGCGTCGGAAGTCCAGCCATGACTAGTTCTTGCAATGCGTGTGAAAGCTAGAGAAGAAATTTGAGGGTTAGAGCTTCATCATATACCGGTGAAAAATCAAGCTCTTGATGATTTGGCAAAAATAGGGTCAAGAAAGCCATTCCGGTAATGTGTTTTGGAGCACATCCACACACCGTCGATTCAAGAGGATCCTTTCACGAAGAAGCCCGCAGCGAAAGTGTCGTGATCCGGTGAAGTTGAGGTCGGTGTAGTCGACTGATCATGGAAGTTACGGTCATCACTCCCCATTAGACGAGTGCCGTACATCAGCGTATATCCTAAGGAAAGAGCTCCGGAGAGCGAAGAAGAGGCTCGACGGATCGTCCGCCGATCCAAGGCCTTCTTGTGATCAAGGGACGGTTATCTGAAGAAAGCTTGTTGGAGTCAGCGAAATGTATAACACGGAAGAAGGTCGGATAATTCTTGGCGATATCCACTCGGGGACTGTGGTCATCATCGTCCTCTCGGACCATTGTGGCTAAAACATACCGAGCAGGATTTTCTTGGCCAAGAGCAAATGAAATGGCGAAGGAAATAGTCGACAAGTGTGAAGGATGTCGGTTCTATTCAATATGTCACATAAACCGCCTCGGCCTTGAAGACCATTCCACTCATCGGCCCTTCCTTTGTTTGGGGATTGGATATGGTTGGACCGAGAAGCTGGCGGGAGTGGCTTCACCCATGTCTTGGTGGCGGTCGACAAGTTCACTAAGTGGATTGAAGCTAAGCCTATCAAGAATCTTGATGCTTGCCTTTGCTATCGGTTTAAATCGGAGAGTTGATATTGAATCTGAGTTCCACATAGCATCATCGCGATAATGGCTCGAACTTGATTACGAAAAATTTCAAAGCCTTTTTCATTGTTGGGGAGCGTTGCGAGAAAATTAAAATTTTTCCTACGGTTTCACCAAGATCTATCTATGAGTTCATCTAAGCAGCGAGTCATGGGAGAGATTGCATCTACATACCACTTTGTAGATCGCGGCGAGCGTTCAAAAGCGGGGATGAAGTAGTCGTTCTCGTAGTGATCGATCCTATCACGGAGATCCTGGCGCGAGCAGACGGCACCTCCGCGTTCAACACACGTCTGGAGACGGGAGGCGTCTCCTCCTTCTTGATCCAGCAAGGGAAGGGAGGTTGATGATGATCGGCTGACCTGCGGCGTGGTGGTGGATGCGGTGAACTCGGCGAGGCCGCCAGGCTGCTGCGGGAGGAGGGCGAGGTGTGGCGAGGGAGGGCGCGGAACTTGGTGCGGCTGCCTCCCCCTCCCTTTATATAGGCCCCGGCGCCCGGCCTGGGGATCCCATCTCCCAAGGGGCGGACAAGGGGTGGAGTGCCCCCAAGGCATGTGGTGCGCCCCGCTAGGGTTTCAACCCTAGGCGCGAGGTGGGCCTGAGGCGCACCAGCCCACTATGGGCTGGTTCCCCTCCACTTCAGCCCATGGGGCCCCTCAGGATGGGTGGCCCCACCGGTGGACCCGGGACCCTTCCAGTGGTCCGGTACAATCTGCAGTGACCGAAACTTTCCCGATGGCGAAATACCACTTCCTATATATAATTCTTTACCTCCGGACCATTCCGAAACTCCTCGTGATGTCAGGGATCTCATCCGGGACTCGAACAACATTCGGTTTACTGCATACTCATATTCATACAACCCTAAGCGTCACAAGAACCCTAAGTGTGTAGACCCTACGGGTTGGGAGACACGTGAACATGGCCGAGGCGGCTCTCGGGCAATAACCAACAATGGGATCTGGATACCCATGTTGGCTCCCACATGCTCCTCGATGATCTCATCGGATGAACCAAGATATCGAGATTCAAACAACCCGTATACAATTCCCTTTGTCAATCGGTATGTTACTTGCACGAGATTGATCGTCGGTATCCCAATACCTCGTTCAATCTCGTTACCGACAAATCACTTTACTCATCTTAGTAATGCATGATCCCGTGACGGACACTTGGTCACTTTGAGCTCATTATGATGATGCACTACCGAGTGGGCGATAATACCTCTCCGTAACGGGTGACAAATCGATCTCGATCCGTGTCAACCTTGAGACACTTTCGGAGATACGTAGTGCACCTTTATAGTCACCCGATTCACGTTGTGGCGTTTGGTACACCAAAGCACTCTTACGGATGTCCGGGAGTTACGATCTCATGGTCTAAGGAAGAGATACTTGACATTGGAAAAGCTCTAGCAAAAGCGAACTACGATCTTGTGCTATGCTTAGGATTGGGTCTTGTCCATCACATCATTCTCCTCTTGATGTGATCCCGTTATCATTGACATCCAATGTCCATAGTCGAAACCATGACTATCTATTGATCAACGAGCTAGTCAACTAGAGGCTCACTAGGGACATATTGTGGTCTATTTATTCACCGTGTATTACGATTTCCGGATAATACAATTATAGCATGAATAAAGACAATTATCACGAACAAGGAAATATAATAATAATCCTTTTATTATTGCCCCTAGGGCATATTTCCAACAGTCTCCCACTTGCACTAAGTCAATAATCTAGTTACATTGTGATGAATCGAACACCCATAGAGTTACGGTGTTGATCATGTTTTGCCCATGGAAGAGGTTTAGTCAGCGGATCTGCGACATTCAGATCCGTATGCACTTTTACAAATTTCTATGTCTCCATCTTGAACATTTTCACGGATGGAGTTGAGCGGCAACTTGATGTGCTGGTCTTCTTGTGAAACCAGGCTCCTTGGCAAGTGCAATAGCTCGGTGTTGTCACGAGAAGAGTTTGATCGGCCCGACGCATTGGGTATGACTCCTAGGTCGGTGATGAACTCCTTCACCCAAATTGCTTCATGTGCTGCCTCAGGGCTGCCATGTACTCCGCTTCACATGTAGATCCATACGGCGCTCTGCTTGCGGCTGCACCAGCTTCTTGCTCCACCATTCAACATATACACGTATCCGGTTTGTGACTTAGAGTCATCAGATCGTATCGAAGCTAAGCGTCGGCGTAACCCTTCTGACGAGCTCTTACGTCACCTCCATAAACGAAACATGTCCTTTGTCCTTTTCGGTGCCAGGATATTCTTGACCGCTGTCCGGTGTTCCTTGCGGGATTACTTTGGTACCTTCCTACCAAACTTACGACAAGGTTTACATCAGGTGCTGGTACACAGCATGGCATACATAATAGATCCTATGGCGAGGCATAGGGATGGCAGCTCATCTCTTCTTTATCTTTTGCCGTGGTGGGGCATTGAGCGAGCTCAATCTCACACCTTGCGGTCTGAGGCAAGAACCCTTTCTTGGACTGATCCATTTGAACTTCTTCAAAATCTTATCAAGGTATGTGCTTTGTGAAAGCCCTATGAGGCGTCTTGATCTATCTCTATAGATCTTGATGCCTAATATATAAGCAGCTTCTCCAAGGTCCTTCATTGAAAAACTTTTATTCAAGTAGGCCTTAGTGCTGTCCAAGAGTTCTATATCATTGAAATATAATAATAATCCTTTTATTATTGCCTCTAGGGCATATTTCCAACATGCGCCTCTCAAGGCACGCGAGTCGACTACGCTTCAGTTGCTCACCCCCAGTCGAATGGACAAGCGGAACGAGCAAATGGTCTAATCCTCAAAGGGCTGAAACCCCGACTGATGCGCGATCTCAAGCACGCTGCGGGTGCATGGGTCGACGAACTTCCATCAGTTCTTTGGGGATTGAGGACCACACCTAATCGGTCAGCTGGGCGAACTCCATTCTTTACGGTATATGGGCTGAAGCTGTTACTGCGAGTGACTTGCTTCACAATGCACCCGAGTGAACTCTATTAGGAAGATGAAGCGAGAACAAGCCCGGCGGGCGCGATCGACCTCCTAGAAGAGGAAAGAGAGATGGCTCCGATCCGATTGACTATTTATCAGCAAGACTTGCGTCGATTCCATGCCAGAAATGTGAAGAGTCGAGCCTTTCAAGAAGGAGACTTGGTCCTCCGAGTGGATCAGCAGAAGCCACACAAACTTGCTCCTACTTGGGAAGGCCCCTTCATCGTCATCAAAGTACCTCTGTAGTTTGTTTATCGAAGACAAGAATGTTATAATTTTCCCAGTGATTGTTATTACTTTTTATTTACATGAGAAACCCCCCAGTGGGTGGCTTAGCTGCGAATCCGTTTCGCCTAAGTTTGTAAAAAAAATCCCTACCGAGTGGTGAGCCAGCCTCCCACTCGGGGGCTTAGCTGCGAATCCGTTTCACCTAAGTACTTGAAAATCCTACCGAGTGGTGAGCCAGCCTCCCACTCGGGGGCTTAACTGCAGTCCAAGTACTCGCCTAAGTGTTTAAAATCCTACCAAGTGGTCAGCCAGCCTACCACTTGGAGCTTAACTAGAGTCAAGTACTACGCCTAAGTGTTTAAAATCCTACAGAGTGGTGAGCCAGCCTCCCACTCGGAGGCTTAAGCTGCAGTCGATGCTAGCCTAAGTATTTAATACAATGTCGCTTTGCAGGGCGGACGAGGTGCAGGTCGTTGCAGCCCTCTCCTTGAACTACACCACAAAAATCCTCTCTGCGTGGAGAGCAAACCTCCCACTCGGGGCTTAGCTGCAGTCCGAGTACTCGCCTAAGTATTTAAAAATCCTGCAGTGGAGAGCAAACCTCCCACTCGGGGGCTTAGCTGATCGAGTGCTCGCCTAAGTATTTAAAAATCCTACAGTGAAGCAACCCTCCCACTCGGGGCTTAGCTGCAGATCCGATTACTCGCCTAAGTATTTAAAAGTCCTACAGTGAAGCAACCCTCCCACTCGGGGCTTAGCTGCATCGATGCTACGCCTAAGTATTTAAAAATCCTACGGGTGGAAGCAACCCTCCCACTCGGGGGCTTAGCTGCAGTCCATTACTCGCCTAAGTATTTAAAAATCCTACAGAGTGGAGAGCAACCCTCCCACTCGGGGCTTAAGCTGCAGATCGATGCTAGCCTAAGTATTTAAAAATCCTACAGTGGGAGCAAACCTCCCACTCGGGGCTTAGCTGCAGTCAGTACTACGCCTAAGTATTTAAAAATCCTACAGTGGAAACAACCCTCCCACTCGGAGGCTTAGCTGCAGTCCAGTACTCGCCTAAGTATGAAATCCATTCCGATCCACAAGAACTGGCGAGGTGCAGGTCATTGCTACCTTCTCCTTGAACTGCGCCACAAGTACAACGTCGCTCCATCCCGATCCATAAGGGCCAGGTCATTGCAATCTGTGCTCCATCCCTACTGCAAAACGATGAAGTGCAGGTCATTGGATTTTCCACCTCGGGCTGCGTCTCAAGCGAGGTATATTCAGTGAAGAACAAAGTTAAGCTCGAAGGCAAATGAAAGCACATTCAGCGATAAGCCAAGTTGAGATAACACCGTGCAGTTCGAAAGTACTCGAGCGTCAAGCACTGTAAAGTTATCGGTTACAAAACCACTCGGCATTCGAGGCAAATTTAAAACGAAGCATAGATGTTTTTATTCCTCGGGTGGAGAATTTGGAAGGCGCGACAAACTGGTCGGTCGATTCCGTCACCAATCCGGGTGGCTGCAGCAATGAAAGTCGCATGAAAGATTGGAAATCGTGCTTCTTGGTATTGGCCACTTTGATGGATGCGGCTTGTCCTCGCAGCGCGTCCTTGCGGTGAACACGGACCCGGGGCGAGCTACATCGGCACCACACTGACGAAGACTTTTCCATTCCTGCACTTGACTTGGAGCGTCATTGATCGAGTCATTAAAGACTTCGAGGTCATTTTGATCGTCTCGCTTTGGCAGTGTCGTGTCGATTCGCGACACGCAACCTTCAATCGGCGAGGTAGTCCACCACACGGCAACACGAGACTCGGTCGAACCGCGTTCATAAGCGGCTTCATCCTTCACGGGAGAGTTAATGGGGTCCAAGCTTGTCTCCACTCATTGGTCTCCTCCTCGAAATTCTGGCGAATTCTGTAAACACAACTTCGAGTTTAAGCTAACGGTTCTATGATGAGTCGGTGATAACAAGTCGATCGGATGGAAGAGATTACCTTCAAGCATGATGAATAACCTGGCGAGCCCTCCCGGATAAACCTCGGATCGTTCTTCTTCCCGCGATTCGCTAGACTTGTCACTCGAGCTATCTTGTCATTCTTGATCGGCTAACCTCCTTGTTGGCGGCGTCGAGCAACTTTCAGATTGGCGTTCTCCTCTTCAAGTTCTTGGTGAAGCCAGTTTTTCTTCCATGAGTTTTGTTCTGTCCAAAGCATATACTGCGCCTCGGCAAGGTCATGGTCCTTATTCTTGAGCCTCCTCCATTTTATACGCAAAATGACAATGAGATCGAAATTAGGAATGGACGAGAAAGATAAAGACGTCGTCAAGTTCTCACCAGCCATACCTTTTGCCGTCTCTGCTTATACGCAAGTTCTCTGAGCAAGCTTCAAGTCAAGGTCGAGCTGGATCATTTGTTTTCCAATTCGATTATAGCAAGCCACAAGCTCGCGAGGATTTCTGCGAAGGTCGATCGACGGGCATCAAAGATAGGTTGCTTCGGTGACTAAAAAATCATAGCATTTCTAAGACTACGGCCGAATCAAAATATTCAGCGATGGTCTGGGGACTACACCCGTGGGTGCACTCAGCGTGCCCCCACTAGTTCTCTGACTTCGGTTCGATCGATCGACGAAAGAGGAAAAAAGGTTATGATCCTAAACCATAGCTAGCTGCGGTGATCAGCCATGGTATCATCATGATCTAAAAAAGAGGTTCTTGGACTTTAGTCATTGCGGTGATCGACCATAGTCTCGAGGAGTACACCGGTGAGTGCACTCGGCGTGCCCCACCGTTTCAAGATTCCATTCGACATGGTCCGACCAGACCGAGTGAAGAAGTTCGCAAAGAAATTCAAAGTATAAAGACTACGATCATTGCCGGCGATCCACCATAGTCTCGGGGACTACACCCGGTGGGTGCACTCGGCGATGCCCCACCAATCCAAAATTTCAATCGACACACCCGGTGGGTGTCGGATATAAAGATCATCGAAAAGAAGAGTTTTCGGATACCATATCCTAACGAACAAGCGGTGACCAACTAACACGGGCGTTGCTCGAAGAGCTGAGCTAGCATCGTAGGCGCTTGGCTGGCTTCCGGATCGCCTTCACTGCTCCATCATGATCCTGCGTGGCGTATAGCCTCCTTAGCGGCACCTACTTGGTCCTGCGGGGCGTGGTGTGTGGCGAAAGGAAAGCGGATCAGCGATCGGCAGCGAAGGTCGAGCACTCGTCGGCGGCTGTGAAGGACACGAAGTCCGAGTGATGTTGCCACCCTCATGAACCGGCGTCTCGACGCGATACAACTGGCGATCTTGCCGGCAAGCGCCTTTTATTCCTCCTCGGCCTCGGCGGTGCCTCATTGTCATCATCGGGGAGATCAATGACATGAGGTGGGGCTCGAGGAAAGATTCAAAGTTAAAATGAAGATCAATCGACCAGCGGCGAAACTACGGAGATCGTGCGGGGTTGGAGGTGGCAGCATCTTCCATTTCTGGTCTTCTTTCTGGTGAGGTCTCGGAGGTAGCAACCTTCGGATGTCGAAATCAGTCGGTTAGCGAGAGTCGACCAAGAGTTTGTCCATGCTAAGCGAGAAAGCATAAGTTCTCTGTTACCCGAAATGGTGGGAATGGCCATTCTCATCTTGGGCAGGGCCTTGGCGGCTTTGATGATGCCGCTCGGGGATGCTTGGCGCTTTTCGGTCGGCGCGGAGAAGTCGTCGAGGCGTTTCGTCGGCGCCTTATGAGCCACGATCGCTTTGCCACGCTTCATTGTGGGGTCATGGGTGAGTTTGGATCGCCTCTCCGTGCGAGGAGGGTCGACTTCCTCCTCCTCTTCCTCCTCCTCTTCACCGGAGCCGTCGTCATCTTCATCCCCCTCGCCATCAGATTGCCACTCCTCCTGACTTTCACCACCGCTCGCCTCCTCTTCCTCGACATGTTCTTGCGCCCCGTTGGGCATCGAGTACATCTCAGTGGTAGCCTGGTAGACAACGAACAAGACAAAAGTCAGTCGACTGATTTTAAGCAAATAGAATAAAGAAAACAAAGTCACAGTCGGTGATGCAGAATCAGACCTTGTCTACTTCATATGATTGGTCGAGTGGAGGAATCCTCCTGGCCCCTCGAGGGTTGTCCTTGTTCCCTGTGATGGCAGCCAGCCACCTCTCCAACGTGGCTTCCTCGACCTCCTCTGGGTGGATTCGAGTGGTGTCCTCAGTGCCAGAATACATCCACATTGGATGATCTCAATATTGAAGCGGCTGGATGCATCGTCGGAGGAAGACCTCCAAGAGATCCATGCCGGTGACCCCGTCACGGATAAGCTAGACTACACGCTCGACCAACACCTTAACCTGCGCCTTCTCCTCTGGGATCACCTTCAAAGAGGAAGGCTTCCTCCTCGGTCCATAGAAAAGGGGAAGTCGATTCATGCGCCTGGCGTCGGCTGGTCTTTCTGATAAAACAGGTCATTGCCATCCACGGACCGAGTCGGGAAGGATCATGGCGGAAAAGCACTTTTCCCCTCATCGAACCCCAAGACCCCCACATCTGAATCACTTGTGTTCTCTCGTCCTCGGATTGGCCTTTTCAGCATGCGAGGCGGCGGTGAAAATGTGCTTGAAAAAGACCCCAATGAGGCCGACAACCCAAGAAATTCTCGCACAAAGACACAAAAGCAGCGAGGTACGATGGTGTTGGGTGTGAAGTGGTGGAGTTGTGCCCCAAAGAAATTCAGAAATCCCGAAAGAAAGGATGAGGTGGCAAAAAAACCCACGGTCAACATGGTGGCCAAGAAGCGACCTCACCCTCCTCGCAGCTGCGGCTCAGACTCCTTCCCGGGGCAGCGCCCGATCCATGGGGATCAGTCCTCCATTGGCCAGGTCGTCAAGATCCGCATGACAAATCTTCGAGCGGATCCAGTCGCCCTGGATCCAGCCCTGCGGCAGGCCGGCCCTCGACGAAGATCCACCCCAACTGGTCGCCCTTCCCTTCGCCTTCGCCGTCGCCTTCTTCGCGCCCGCTCGGGGCGCCGTCTTCTCCTTCACCATAAATGCGCATGGCGAGGCAGCGCCTGAGCGATGTGCTTTGAGATGGGCGAATCACGGGAGATAAGTCGAGAAGAGAGGAGAAAATTAGAGCGCACTGTTCAAAAACCCCCGTCCGGGGCCTTATATGAGGTTGCTTCCGAGTGACTAACTGGTAGGTGAAGGAAATATGCCCTAGAGGCAATAATAAAGTTATTATTTATTTCCTTATTTCATGATAAATGTTTATTATTCATGCTAGAATTGTATTAACCGGAAACATAATACATGTGTGAATACATAGACAAACAGAGTGTCACTAGTATGCCTTTACTTGACTAGCTCGTTGATCAAAGATGGTTAAGTTTCCTAGCCATAGACATGAGTTGTCTTTTGATTAACGGGATCACATCATTAGGAGAATGATGTGATTGACTTGACCCATTCCGTTAGCCTAGCATTTGATCGTTTAGTATGTTGTTATTGCTTTCTTCATGACCTATACATGTTCCTGTATCTATGAGATTATGCAACTCACGTTTACCGGAGGAACACTTTGGGTGCTACCAAGCGTCCTGGCATGCTGGGTGATTATAAAGGATTACTAGAGGTCTCCAAAGGTACATGTTGGGTTGGCGTATTTTGAGATTAGGTTTTGTCACTCCGATTGTCGGAGAGGTATCTCTGAGCCCTCTCGGTAATGCACATCACTATAAGCCTTGCAAGCAATGTAGCTAATGAGTTAATTCTGGAATGATGCATTAAATAGCAGTAAAGAGACTTGCGATAGCGAGATTGAACTAGGTATTGGATACCGGCGATCAAATCTCGGGCAAGTAACTATACCGATGACAAAGGAACAGCGTATGTTGTTATGCGGTTTGACCGATAAAGATCTTAAGTAGAATATGTAGGAGCCAATATGAGCATCCAGGTTCCGCTATTGGTTATTGACGGAGGCGTGTCTCGGTCATATTTACGTGTTCTCGAACCCGTAGGGTCCCTTGCAACAAGGTTCGATGGCGGTTATATTATGAGTTTATGAGTTTTGATGTACGAAGGAGTTGAATGCGGATGAGATCGGGGACATGACGAGAGTCTCGAAATGGTCGAGGCGTAAAGATCGATATATTGGGCGACTATATTCGGACTTGGAAGGTTCGAGTGATTGGGTATTTTTGGAGTCTGGGAGAGTTCGGGAATTTGCGGGGAGTATATGGGCCTTATTGGGCCATACGGGAATAGAGGAGAGGCCAAAGGAAGGAGGCCTCGCCCACCCTCTGGTCCAAATTGGACCAGGGGCAGCCACTTTCCTTCTCCCTCTCCTCCTCTTTCCTTCTCCAACAAGGAAAGGAGGAGTCCTACTCGTCCTCTTTCCTTCTCCTACAAGGAAAGGAGGTCCTACTCCCGGTGGGAGTGGGACTCCCCCTGTGGCGCCTCCTCCATGGGCGGCCACCTCCCCTTGCTCCTATATATATGGGGCAGGGGCACCCACACAACAACAATTGATCCTTGAGATCTATTAGCCGTGTCGCTGCCCCCCTCCACCATAGTCCTCCTCGATAATATTGTAGCGGTGCTTGGCGAAGCCTGCGGCAGTAGAACATCAAGATCATCCTGCCCGTCGTCTTGTGGAACTCTCCCTCGACACTCGGCTGGATTGGAGTTGAGGGGCGTCATCGAGCTGAGCGTGTGCTAGAACTTCGGAGGTGTCGTAGTTTGATTGCTTGATCGGTCGGGCCGTGAAGACATCGACTACATCAACGCGTTGTTCTAGCGCTTCGCTTTCGGTCTATGAAGTGCGTGGACAACACTCTCCTCTCGTTGCTATGCATCACCATGATCTTGCGTGTGCGTAGGAATTTTTTGAAATTACTCGTTCCCCAGCGATGGCATCGAGCCTAGGTTTTATCGTTGATGATATATGCACGAGTAGAACACAAGTGAGTTATGGGCGATATAAGTCATCTTTGCTTACCGACATGTAACACCACGGATGTAAACTTCCCTTTTGGGCAATATATCAATTTGACCTCATCCAAGTCTTGTGGGTTTTTGTCATGTTTGGTCTCATGTTGTTTTGGTTATGTGGGTTTTCTCTTTTTCTTTGTTTTGCTCTTTTGCCATATTGCATTTGTGCCTCTTGTCATCTTGCATTCCTTTATTATCATGTGGTTGTGTTGTTCTCTTACATGTCATGTGGTTGCATGTGCCATTCTCATTTTTGCATTGCCATCTCCTCTTTCCCTCCACTTCTTCCTTTTCAAGTGCTATATATTTCCCTCTCTCAATTAATGTTCATCTTCTCCCTAAAAATCTTGCTTGTTGCACTAAAACTCTCTGCCAAATATCTCCTCATTTGAAGTTGTTATGGTCAGGTTCAAAAATGGCACAAGTTTGAAATATTTCCAAACTTGTCTTATTTTTCTACCTTTAAAAATGTCCATTACAATTTATTTAAATTGTGGAGAATTCCAGGAGTGTGGGAATATTTTCCTTTCACTAAAAATCTTTTCATTTCTCCCTGTACTTTCTTTTCTCTTCCTTTTATTTTAAAAGGAAAAGGAAAGAGGCAGGCAGCGGCGTGGCAGCCATCTCTCCTCCCACAGGCCCGGCCTCTCAGGCCGGCCCAGCTCCCAGCAGCCCGCAGCCCGAGGGCGAGGCGCGCCAGCCAGTTCCCTCTCCTGTCTTCGCGCACCCATCCCCGCGTACCCGCTGGATCCGTCCACGTGGGCCGCGTCGGCCCTTTGGCGTCGTGGCGTGTGCATCGCACCCACCTTTCCCTTTCCTCTCGCCCGGCGCCATGGGGACCCGAGCACGGGGCGTGAGCTTCGCCCATCGCCCTAGCCCCTTCTTATCCCCTCGCGTCCGTCGAACCCTAGGGTTCCCCTCTCCCTCTCGCCGCCGCCCGCCTGGTAAAGAGCCACCAAGATTCGCCGCCCTTTCGTTCGGCGCATCTGAGGCAGCGCCTGCGTCGCCAGCGTGCTCTCCGGCCACCCAACTAACCGCACCTTGTCCGTCGTCTTCCTCGTCGTCGACTCGTCCACGGCGTCGACTCTGAGCCGGGCGCCAAGTTAAATCGGCGCCTCTGTTGGTCTTCTTCTCGGTCACGATTCGGCGAGATTCAGCGTCGATCTCGTCGCCCGTCAGCCCGTCTCCGTCGCCGATCTCGTGTCCTAGGGTAAGAGGTATACCCACTTCCTCCTGCTCCTTCTTGTCGTCGCTAGTTCTCCGTAGAAGTAGGATCCGGCCCGTGTCTTTGTCGCTTCGCCGTGCTCCGGCGTGTTCATAGATGTGGGGTTCAGAGTCGTGTTGGCCGCGCGTAGATGCCGCTAGCCCCGCTCGGGCTTGTCCCTTCTTGTTCCTGTGGAGCCTTTCGTGCGTACCCAGTGTGTACGAGGGCGCAGACCCCCTGTAGCCTCCGTTGCCTCGCCGGCATCGTCGCGTCTCCTCTGTTCTCAGATCGGGGCCTGGTAGTTAGTCAAGTAGCCATCGTCTCCGATCCTACCGACTCCCCTACCCTAGCCGAGCTGGTTGACCCCAGCTCTCTCACATGGCGACACAGGTTCGAACCCAGTAGCGCCCTCCCCCTTTTATTTTTCATTTTCGCGTTTCCCGGTTCGTCTACTGTGCAGTAGAAAGCGATTAAGGGCGAGGCCCTTCTTCTGTCAGTCGCCGCCGCCTAGCTCAGTGGTAGCAGGTGCAGGTTTCCAACGGGGAGACCCGGGTTCGAATCCCCCTGGGGCTGTTTTCTTCCCCCCTTTTTAAACCTGCTAAACCCACTGTCTCTATGACAGTGGGGCCCCCTTGTCAGCCTCTCAGCGCCTCCCCCCTTATGCATAATTTTTTCTTTTACCCTAGTTTCCATTTCTGGTTTGTTCCTTCTCTGTTTTAGGCAAGTCCAAATCTGGACATTTCCAAATCTGGAAATTGCCAATTCTCTCAACTTCCTTTTTAGGCAGGTTTTAACTTGATGCTTTTGGGATGATTTCTCTACTGCAACCCTAACATATTATATATGTTTTTGGGGTAGAAAAATCCCACCAACTCAGTGGTGGCATTAGTTTTTGGCATTTGAGCAAGTTTGTGATCATGTCTTATTGCATCATGTTTAGGTGTTGTCTTTCTTGTGCATATTTATTTGACTTGTGCTATGATGTAGTTTGCACACATGCATGGCTTGGTTTCTTCATGCTGTTATGTAGGTTTCTCACCAATCTTGTTTTGCCGTCTTGTCCAATCCGTGCATCCGTTTCCGGTGATCTCTATATCGATTTCTAACGAAATCATCTCATCTTTCGATGGCATGCTTGGTTTGCCAAGATGATGCACAGTTTTCCATTCACCTTCGGGCGCACTCACGCATTGCATATCACTTCCATGCATATCATGTCATGTTTTGCATCTTGTTGATTGTGCATTGCACGTGATTTATTGTGGCTCCTTGTTTGTGTTGTTGCTTTGGGTAGGCGGGAGGCGAGTGCGTGAGCGAGGAACTGTTGAGAAGCGTTTTCGAGGATCAAGCTTTCGACAACTCGAGAACATTGCGAGCAAGATGACCATACCCTCGAAATCACTTCTATCTTTGCTATGCTAGTTGCTCGCTCTTTTGCTATGCCTATGCTGCGATGCCTACCACTTGCTATGTCATGCCACCCATATTGCCATGTCAGCCCTAACCATCCTTTCCTAGCAAACCGTTGATTGGCTATGTTACCGCTTTGCTCAGCCCTCTTATAAGCGTTGTTAGTTGCGGTGAAGCTGAGGTTTGTTCCTTGTTGGAACATGGAGATGTTGTTCCTCTTTGGAACATGTTTACTTGTTGGGGATATCACAATATATAAATATATCTGCTATGTTTAACACATCTATATACTTGGTAAAGGGTGGAAGGCTCGGCCTTATGCAGTGTTTTGTTCCTCTTGCCACCTAGTTTCCGTCATACGGTGTTATGTTCCTTGATTTTGCGTTCCTTACGGTTGGGTGATTTATGGGACCCCCTAGACAGTTCGCTTTGAATAAGACTTCGTCGGCAAGGCCCAACTTTGGTTTTACCATTTGCCACCTAAGCCTTTTCCCCGGGTTTCGCGAGCCGAGGGTCATCTTATTTAAACCCCGGGCCAATGCTCCTCTGAGTGTTGGTCCAAACTAAACCACTTGCGGTGCCACCACGAGGCAACTTGGGGCATCTTCGGTTTGCCGTCGTAGTGTTCATCCGGATGTGCCACGAGCGAGATATGTGCAGCTCCTATCGGGATTTATCGGCTGTCGGTGGCTTTTGGTCTTGTTTTATTCTTTGTCGAAATGTCTTGTAGTCAGGATTCGAGATTGATCGGGTCTTCCGGTAGAAGAATAATCCTTCGTTGACCGTGAGAGCTTATAATGGGCTAAGTTGGGACACCCTGCGGGGTAATATCTTTCGAAAGCCGTGCCCGGTTATGAGGCAGATGGGAATTTGTTAATGTCGGTTGTAGATAACCCAAAGATGACCTCAATTAAAATACACCTCAACGCGTGTGTTACCGTGATGGTCTCTTCTCGGTGGTCAGGAAGTGAACAGATGTTGGAGTTATGTCGGCGTAAGTAGTTGGGATCACTTCTTGATCACTACTAGTTTCACGACCGTGCTTTGCTTCTCTTCTCGCTCTCTTTGGCGAAGTAGCCACCATATATGCTAGTAAACTTGCTGCAGCTCCACTTTAATACTATGTCCTCCTAAAGCTTAAATAGTCTTGATCTACGGGTGTGAGATTGCTGAGTCCCGTGACTCACAGATACTTCAAAAGCGATTGCGAGGTTCGATGAGGCGGTGCGAGATGATTCCACGAGCTCAAGTGGGAGTTCGGCGAGGCGTGGTCGTTACTATGTCGTTTCGGATGATCGATAGTGGTGCCCGGTTGGGGACGATTCGGGGATCTGTGTTGGCATTTGGGGTATCTTCTTTATTTTGGTTCCGTAGTCGGACCTTGAGTGTACTCTGAATGATGTATGTTTAATTATGTCTTGTGTGGCGTGGCGATTGTAAGCCAACTATGTATCTTTCCCTTAATTATTACATGGGTTGTGTGAAGATTACCTCACTTGCGACATTGCTTTCAATGCGGTTATGCCTCTAAGTCGTGCCTCGACACGTGGGAGATATAACCGCATCGAGGCGTTACAAGTTGGTAATCGAGCCTTCCCGACTTAAGAGCCCCTACTTGATTGTTTCTTGGCGTTGTTGAGTCTAGAATGGAAAATGTTTTGAGTCTTAGGATTATATATATCGGAGTAGGATTCTTTTGCTTCCCGGTCCTTGACCTTACGGTGAGGTATCTGGCGTAGAGTTTTGACTCTTCTCTCCTCAAATTTCACTAAATTTTTTTTAGGATCACGTGGGTATCTTGGAATCGTTCCGATGGTTTTGTGGCGAGAACATTGTTCTTGGTGCCTCGACATTTAGGGGTTGTGGCGGTGTCCGGGGAGTTGAGCTCGAGGTGTTGTCGTCACAATTTTATCGTTGCGATTCTGGAATACGAGTTTTGCCGACATGAAATCTCTTTTGTGCAGTTGTTGGTGAGATAACCACGATAGCCCGATCTTGTGGCGAGTCTTGGGAGTATTGCCATGACTTACATAACGGATGTTTTTGAAGGTCGAGGTACCACGATTTCGAGGATTTCTTGGTTATGTGTTGTGGATGGATCTGGTGGATCTAGGTATTGTTAGTTTTGCCTCTAGGGCATATTTCAACATCGCCTCTCAAGGCAGCGATGTGACCTGCAGCAATTGCTCACCCCGGTCGAATGGACAAGCGGAGCAGGCAAATGGTCTAATCCTCAAAGGGCTGAACCCGGTGATCGCGATCTCAAGCACGCTGGTGCATGGGTCGACGAACTTCCATCGAGTTCTTTGGGGATTGAGGACCACACCTAATCGAGGTCAGTGAACTCCATTCTTTACGTATATGGTGAAGCTGTTACTGCCGAGTGACTTGCTTCACAATGCCCAGTGAACTCTATTAGAAGATGAAGCGAGAACAAGCCCGGCGAGGCCTTGATGGACCTCCTAGAAGAGGAAGAGATGGCTCCGATCCGATTGACTATTGCTCAGCAAGACTTGCGTCGATTCCATGCGAGAAATGTGAAGAGTCGAGCCTTTCAGAAGGAGACTTGGTCCTCAGGTGGATCATGAAGCCACACAAACTTGCTCCTACTTGGGAAGGCCTTCGCCGTCATCAAAGTACCTCTGGTTTGTTTATCGAAGACAAGAATGTTATAATTTTCCCGATTGATTATTATTACTTTTTATTTACATGAGAAACCCCGGTTGGGTGGCTTAGCTCTGAATCCGTTTACGCTAAGTTTGTAAAAAATCCCTACAGTGGTGAGCCAGCCTCCCACTCGGGGGCTAAGCTGAATCCGTTTCACCTAAGTGCTTGAAAATCCTACAGGTGGTGAGCCCGCCTCCCACTCGGGGCTTAGCTGCAGTCAAGTACTCGCCTAAGTGTTTAAAATCCTACCAAGTGGTCAGCCAGCCTACCACTTGGAGCTTAACTGAGTCAAGTACTACGCCTAAGTGTTTAAAATCCTACAGTGGTGAGCCAGCCTCCCACTCGGGAGGCTTAGCTTACGATCGGTACTAGCCTAAGTATTTAATACAATGTCGCTTTGCAAGGCTGACGAGGTGCAGGTCGTGCAGCCCTCTCCTTGAACTACACCACAAAAATCCTCTTTAGTGGAGCAAACCACCTCCCACTCGGGAGCTTAGGCTGCAGTCCGGTACTCGCCTAAGTATTTAAAATCCTGCAGGTGGAGAGCAAACCTCCCACTCGGGGAGCTTAGGCTGCAGATCCGTGTACTACGCCTAAGTATTTAAAAAATCCACTGAGTGGAGAGCAACCCTCCCACTCGGGCTTAACTGATCGATGCTACTAAGTATTTAAAATCCTACCCGAGTGAAGCAACCCTCCCACTCGGGGCTTGGCTGCAGTCGATACTAGCCTAAGTATTTAAAAAGTCCTACAGTGGAAAGCAACCCTCCCACTCGAGGCTTAGCTGCAGATCGATTGCTAGCCTAAGTATTTAAAATCCTACACGGTGGAGAGCAACCCTCCCACTCGGGGCTTAGCTGCAGATCCATTACTCGCCTAAGTATTTAAAAATCCTGCAGTGAAGCAACCCTCCCACTCGGGGCTTAAGCTGTGATCCGAGTGCTAGCGCTAAGTATTTAAAAATCCTCACAAGGAGTGGAGAGCAAACCTCCCCACTCGAGGGCTTAGCTTCCGCGATCGGTGCTACGCCTAAGTATTTAAAAATCCTGCAGTGGAAACAACCTCCACTCGGAGGCTTAGCTGCGAGTCAGTACTCGCCTAAGTATGAAATCCATTCCGATCCACAAGAACGGCGAGGTGCAGGTCATTGCTACCTTCTCCTTGAACTGCGCCACAAGTACAACGTCGCTCCATCCCGATCCGCAGGGCGCTTGGTCGGCCCCACAATCGTGCTCCATCCCTACGCAAAGCGATGAAGTGCAGGTCATTGGATTTTCCACCTCGAGGCTGCGTCTCAAGCAGAGGTATATTCAGTGAAGAACAAAGTTAAGCTCAAAGGCAAATGAAAGCACATTCAGCGATAAGCCAAGTTCGAGATAACACCCGTGCAGATTCGAAAGTACTCGAGCGTCAAGCACAGTAAAAGTTATCGGTTACAAAACCACTCGGCATTCGAGGCAAATTTAAGACGAAGCATAGATGTTTTTATTCCTCGGGTGGAGAATTGGGAAGCGCGACAAACTGGTCGGTCGATTCGTCACCAATCCGGGTGGGCTGCAGCAATGAAAGTCTGCATGAAAGATTGGAAGTCGTGCTTCTTGGTATTGGCCACTTTGATGGATGCGACTTGTCCTCACAGCGTCCTTGCGGTGAACACGGACCCGGGGCGAGCTACGCCGGCACCACACTGGCGGAAGACTTTTCCATTCCTGCGCTTGACTTGGAGCGTCATTGATCGAGTCATTAAAGACTTCGAGGTCATTTTGATCGTCTCGCTTTGGCGAGTGTCGTGTCGATTAGCGACACGCAACCTTCAATCGGCGAGGTAGTCCACCACACGACCACCGAGACTCCGGTGAACCGACGTTCATAAGCGGCTTCATCCTTCACGCGGGAGAGTTAATGGGGTCCAAGCTTGTCTCCACTTTCATTGGTCTCCTCCTCGAAATTCTGGCGAAATGCTGTAAACACAACTTCGAGTTTAAGCTAACGGTTCTATGATGAGTCGGTGATAACAAATCGATCGGATGGAAGGATTACCTTCAAGCATGATGAATAACCGGCGAGCCCTCCCGGATAAACCTCGGATCGTTCTTCTTCCCGCCCGATTCGCTAGACTTGTCTTTCAGGCTATCTTGTCATTCTTGATCGGCTAACCTCCTTGTTGGCGCGTCGAGAAACAACTTTCAGATTGGCGTTCTCCTCTTCAAGTTCTTGGTGAAGCCAGTTTTTCTTCCATGAGTTTTGTTACATCCAAAGCCGCCTATACTGCGCCTCGGCAAGGTCATGGTCCTTATTCTTGAGCCTCCTCCATTTTATCGCAAAATGACAATGAGATCGAAATTAGGAATGGGCGAGAAAGATAAAGGCGATTCGTCAAGTTCTCACCAGCCATACCTTTTGCTTCGTCTCTTATATACGCAAGTTCTCTGAGCAAGCTTCAAGTCAAGGTCAGGCTGGATCTGTTTGTTTTCCAATTAATTATAGCAAGCCACAAGCTCATGGGATTTACTGCGAAGAATTGGGTCGGCGAGGCATCAAAGATAGGTTGCTTAGAGTGACTAAAAAATCATAGCATTTCTAAGACTACAGCGAATCAAAATATTCAACAGATGGTCTCGGGACTACACCCGATTGGTGCACGCAGCGTGCCCCCACTAGTTCTCTGGGCTTCAGTTCGATCGATCGACGAAAGAGGAAAAAAGGTTATGATCCTAAACCATAGCTAGCGCGGCGATCACCATGGTATCATCATGATCTAAAAAAGAGTTCTTAGGACTTTAGTCGTTGCCGTGATCGACCATAGTCTCGAGAGTACACCGGTGAGTGCACTGTGCCCCACCGTTTCAAGATTCCATTCGACATGGTCCGAGCCGGACCCGAGTGAAGAAGTTCGCAGAAATTCAAAGTATAAAGACTACGTGTTGCCGGTGATCCACCACAGTCTCGGTGACTACACCGGTGGGTGCACTCGGCGATGCCCCACCAATCCAAAATTTCAATCGACACACCCGGTGGGTGTGCGGATATAAAGATCATCGAAAAGAAGAGTTTTCGGATACCATATCCTAACGAACAAAGCGGTGACCAACTAACACGGGCGTTGCTCACGAAGGCTGAGCTAGCATCGTAGGCCGCTTGGCTGGCTTCCGGATCGCCTTCACTGCTCCATCATGATCCCTGCGTGGCGTATAGCCTCCTTAGCACCTACTTGGTCCTCTGGGGCGTGGTGTGTGGCGAAAAGGAAAGCGGATCAGCGGTCGGCAGCGAAGGTCGAGCACTTTCGTCGGCCCAACTGTGAAGGACCACGAAGTCAGAGTGATGTTGCCACCCTCATGAACCGGCGTCTCGAGCGCGATACAACTGGCAGTCTTGCCGACAAGCGCCTTTTATTCCTCCTCGGCCTCGGCGGTGCCTCATTGTCATCATCGGGGAGATCAATGACGCGAGGTGGGGCTACGAGAAAGATTCAAAGTTAAAATGAAGATCAATCGACCAGCGGCGAAACTACGAGAGATCGTGCGGGGTTGGAGGTGGCAGCATCTTCCATTTCTGGTCTTCTTTCTGGTGAGGTCTCGGAAATAGCAACCTTGCGGATGTCGAAATCAGTCGGTTAGCGAAATTCGACCAAGAGTTTGTCCATGCTAAGCGAGAAAGCATAAGTTCTCACATTACCCGAAATGGTGGGAATGGCCATTCTCATCTTAGGCAGGGCCTTGACGGCTTTGATGATGCCGCTCGGGGATGCTTGGCGCTTTTTCGGTAGCGCGGAGAAGTCGTCGAAGGCGTTTACGTCGGCCTTAGCGAGCACGATCGCTTTGCCACGCTTCATTGTGGGGTCATGGGTGAGTTTGGATCGCCTCTCCGTCTGAGGAGGTCGACTTCCTCCTCCTCCTCCTCCTCTTCACGGGCCGTCGTCATCTTCATCCCCTCGCCATCAGATTGCCCTCCTCGACTTTCACCACGCTCGCCTCCTCTTCCTCGACATGTTCTTGCGCCCGTTGGGCATCGAGTACATCTCGGTGGTAGCTTTGTAGACACAGCGAACAAGACAAAAGTCGATCGGTGATTTTAAGCAAATAGAATAAAGAAAACAAAGTCACGGTCGGTGATGCAGAATCAGACCTTGTCTACTTCATATGATTGGTCAGTGGAGGAATCCTCGGCCCCTCGAGGTTGTCCTTGTTCCTGTGATGGCAGCCACCACCTCTCCAACGTGGCTTCCTCGACCTCCTCTGGGTGGATTAGAGTGGTGTCCTCGGTGCGAATACATCCACATTGGATGATCTCAATATTAGGCAATTTGGATGCATCGTGGGAGGAAGACCTCCAGAGATCCATGCGTGTGAAATCCACGGATAAGCTAGACTACGCTCGACCAACACCTTAACTGCGCCTTCTCCTCACGGATCACCTTCAAGAGGAAGGCTTCCTCACTCGGTCCATAGAAAAGGGAAGTCGGTCGATTGCCTACTTGGCGTCGGCTGGTCTTCTGATAAAACAGTCATTTGCCATCCACGGACCGAGTCGGGAAGGATCATGGCGGAAAAGCACTTTTCCCCTCATCGAACCCCAAGACCCCCACATCTGAATCACTTGTGTTCTCTACGTCCTCGGATTGGCCTTTTCTACTTTATGCGAGGCGGCGGTGAAAATGTGCTTGAAAGACCCCAATGAGGCCGACAACCCAAGAAATTCTACACAAAGACACAAAAGCAGCGGTACGATGGTGTTGGGTGTGAAGTGGTGGAGTTGTGCCCCAAAAATTCAGAAATCCCGAAAGAAAGGATGAGGTGGCAAAAAACCCACAGTCAACATGGTGGCCAAGGCGACCTCACCCTCCTCACGCTGCGGCTCAGACTCCTTCCCGGGGCCGCGCCCGATCCATGGGATCAGTCCTCCATTGGCCAGGTCGTCAAGATCCGCATGACAAATCTTGGCGGATCGATCGCCTGGATCGACCCTGCGGCGAGCGGCCCTCGGCGAAGATCCACCCCAAGCTGGCCGCCCTTCCCCGCCGCCGCCGTAGCCTTCTTACGCCCGCTCGGGGCGCCGTCTTCTCCTTCACCATAAATCGCGGCGAAGGCAGCGCCTGAGGCGATGCTGGCTGAGATGGGCGAATCACGGGGAGATAAATCTGAGAAGAGAGGAAAAATTAGGCGCCTGTTCAAAAACCCCGTCCAAGGGCCTTATATGAGGTTGCTTCCGGTGACTAGCTGGTAGGTGAAAAATATGCCCTAGAGGCAATAATAAAGTTATTATTTATTTCCTTATTTCATGATAAATGTTTATTATTCATGCTAGAATTGTATTAACGGAAACATAATACATGTGTGAATACATAGACAAGCAGTGTCACTAGTATGCCTTTACTTGACTAGCTCGTTGATCAAAGATGGTTAAGTTTCCTAGCCATAGACATGAGTTGTCTTTTGATTAAGGATCACATCATTAGGAGAATGATGTGATTGACTTGACCATTCCGTTAGCCTAGCATTTGATCGTTTAGTATGTTGTTATTGCTTTCTTCATGACCTATACATGTTCTGTATCTGAGATTATGCAACTCCGTTTACGGAGGAACACTTTGGGTGCTACCAAGCGTCCTGGCATGCTTGGGTGATTATAAAGGGTACTACGAGTCTCAAAGGTACATGTTGGGTTGGCGTATTTTGAGATTAGGTTTGTCACTCCGATTATGGGAGAGGTATCTGAGCCCTCTCGGTAATGCATCACTATAAGCCTTGCAAGCAATGTAGCTAATGAGTTAGTTCACGGAATGATGCATTACATAGCAGTAAAGAGACTTGCGATAGCAGATTGAACTAGGTATTGGATACGGCGATCAAATCTCGGGCAAGTAACTATCCCGATGACAAAGGAACAGCGTATGTTGTTATGCGGTTTGACCGATAAAGATCTTAAGTAGAATATGTAGAGCCAATATGAGCATCCAGGTTCGCTATTGGTTATTGACGGAGGCGTGTCTCGGTCATATTTATTTGTTCTCGAACCGGTAGGGTCCACTTGCAACAAGGTTTCGATGCGGTTATATTGAGTTTATGAGTTTTGATGTACGAAGGAGTTGAATGCGGATGAGATCGGGGACATGCGAGGAGTCTCGAAATGGTCGAGGCGTAAAGATCGATATATTGAGCGACTATATTCGGACTTGGAAGGTTCGAGTGATTGGTATTTTTGGAGTCTGGGAGATTCACGAGAATTTGCGGGAGTATATGGGCCTTATTGGGCCATACGGGAATAGAGAGAGAGGCCAAAGGAAGGAGGCCTCGCCCACCCTCTGGTCCAAATTGGACCAGGGGCAGCCCACTTTTCCTCTCCTCTCCTCTCTTCCTTCTCCAACAAGGAAAGGAGGAGTGCTCGTCCTCTTTCCTTCTCCTACAAGGAAAGGAGGTCCTACTCCCGGTGGGATGGGACTCCCCCATAATGGCGCCTCCTCCATAGGCCGGCCACCTCCCCCTTGCTCCCTATATATATATGGGGCAGGGGCACCCCACACACAACAACAATTGATCCTTGAGATCTATTAGCCGTGTCTGCTGCCCCCTCCACCATAGTCCTCCTCGATAATATTGTAGCGGTGCTTGGCGAAGCCTGCAGCAGTAGAACATCAAGATCATCCTGCCTTGCGTCGTCTTGTGGAACTCTCCCTCGACACTCGGCTGGATTGGAGTTCGAGGGGCGTCATCGAGCTGAGCGTGTGCTAGAACTTCGGAGGTGTCGTAGTTTGATTGCTTGATCGGTCGGGCCGTGAAGACATCGACTACATCAACGCGTTGTTCTAGCGCTTCCGCTTTTCGGTCTATGAAGTGCGTGGACAACACTCTCCCCTCTCGTTGCTATGCATCACCATGATCTTGTTGTGCGTGGGAATTTTTGAAATTACTCGTTCCCCAGCGATAACGTATCGAGCCTAGGTTTTGTCGTTGATGATATATGCCAGTAGAACACAAGTGAGTTATGGGCGATATAAGTCATCTTGCTTACCGTACGTAACACCACGGATGTAAACTTCCCTTTTGGGCAATATATCAATTTGACCTCATCCAAGTCTTGTGGGTTTTTGTCATGTTTGGTCTCATGTTGTTTTGGTTATGTGGGTTTTCTCTTTTTCTTTGTTTTGCTCTTTTGCCATATTGCATTTGTGCCTCTTGTCATCTTGCATTCCTTTATTATCATGTGGTTGTGTTGTTCTCTTACATGTCATGTGGTTGCATGTGCCATTCTCATTTTTGCATTGCCATCTCCTCTTTCCCTCCACTTCTTCCTTTTCAAGTGCTATATATTTCCCTCTCTCAATTAATGTTCATCTTCTCCTAAAAATCTTGCTTGTTGCACTAAAACTCTCTTGCCAAATATCTCCTCATTTGAAGTTGTATGGTCAGGTTCAAAATGGCACAAGTTTGAAATATTTCCAAACTTGTCTTATTTTCTACCTTTAAAATGTCCATTACAATTTATTTAAATTGTGGAGAATTCGGGGAGTGTGGGAATATTTTCCTTTCACTAAAATCTTTTCATTTCTCCTGTACTTTCTTTTCTCTTCTTTTTATTTTTAAAAGGAAAAGAGGAAGGCGGCAGCAGCAGCGTGGCAGCCATCTCCTCCCCACAGGCCCGGCCTCTCAGGCGGCCCAGCTCCCAGCCAGCCCAGCCCGGGGCGGTAGCGCCCAGCCAGTTCCCTCTCCTGTCTTGGCACCCATCCCGCGCGTACCCCGCTGGATCCGTCCACGTGGGCCGCGTCGGCCCTTTGTGCAGTCGGTGTCTGTATCTCACCCACCTTTCCCTTTCCTCTACGCGCCGCATGGGGACCCGAGCACGGGGCGTGAGCTCGCCCATCGCCCTAGCCCCTTCTTATCCCCTCCGCGTCCGTCGACCCTAGGGTTCCCCTCTCCCTCTCGCCGCCGCCGCCTGAGTAAAGGAGCCACCAAGATTCGCCGCCCGCTCGTTCAGCGCATACGCAAGGCCAGCGTACGTCGCCCGGCGTGCTCTCCGCCACCCCAACTAGCCGCACCTTGTCCGTCGTCTTCCTCGTCGTCGACTCGTCCACGGCGTCGACTCTGAGAGGCGGGCGCCAAGTTAATCGGCCTACTTCGGTCTTCTTCTCGGTCGATTCCGGCGAGTTGAGCGTCGATCTACGTCGCCCGTCGGCCCGTCTCGTCGCCGATCTCGTGTCCTAGGGTAAGAGGTATACCCCTTCCTCCTGCTCCTTCTTGTCGTCGCTAGTTCTCCGTAAGTAGGATCCGGCCCGTGTCTTTGTCGCTTCGCCGTGCTCCGGCGTGTTCATAGATGTGGGGTTGAGTCGTGTTGGCGCGGCGTAGATGCGCTAGCCCGCTCGGGCTTGTCCCTTCTTGTTCTGTGGAGCCTTCGTGCGTGCCCGGTGTGTGCGGAGCGCAGACCCTGTAACCTCCGTTGCCTCGCCCGGCATCGTCGCGTCTCCTCTGTTCTCGAGATCGGGGCACGGTAGTTAGTCAAGTAGCCATCGTCTCGATCCTACCGACTCCCCTACCCTAGCAGCTGGTTGACCCCGCTCTCTCACATGGCGACACAGGTTGAACGGTAGCCCTCCCCCTTTATTTTACTGTTCGCGTTTCCCGGTTCGTCTCTGTGCGTGAAAGCGATTAAGGGCGAGCCCTTCTTCTGTCGATCGCCGCCGCCTAGCTCGGTGGTAGCGGTGCGAGGTTTCAACAGGGAGACCGGGTTCGAATCCCCACAGGGCTGTTTTCTTCCCCCTTTTAAACCTGCTAAACCCTGTCTCTATGGCGGTGGGGCCCCTGTCGACCTCTCAGCGCCTCCCCCCTTATGCATAATTTTTTCTTTTACCCTAGTTTCCATTTCTGGTTTGTTCCTTCTCTGTTTTAGGCAAGTCCAAATCTGGACATTTCCAAATCTGGAAATTGCCAATTCTCTCAACTTCCTTTTTAGGCAGGTTTTAACTTGATGCTTTTGGGATGATTTCTCTACTGCAACCCTAACATATTATATATGTTTTTGGGGTAGAAAAATCCCACCAACTCAGTGGTGGCATTAGTTTTTGGCATTTGAGCAAGTTTGTGATCATGTCTTATTGCATCATGTTTAGGTGTTGTCTTTCTTGTGCATATTTATTTGACTTGTGCTATGATGTAGTTTGCACACATGCATGGCTTGGTTTCTTCATCTGTTATTATAGGTTTCTCACCATTCTTGTTTTGCCGTCTTATCCAATCCGTGCATCCGTTTCGGTGATCTCTCGATTTCTAACGAAATCATCTCATCTTTCCGATGGCATGCTTGGTTTGCCAAGATGATGCCTGGTTTTCCATTCACCTTCGGGCGCACTCACGCTTTGCATATCACTTCCATGCATATCATGTCATGTTTTGCATCTTGTTGATTGTGCATTGCACGTGATTTATTATGGTTCCTTGTTTGTGTTGTTGCTTTGGGTAGAGCGGGGAGGCAGTGCGTGAGCGAGAACTGTTGAGGAACGTTTTAGGATCAAGCTTTCGACTTCTCTGGAGAACATTCACGAGCAAGATGACCATACCCTCGAAATCACTTCTATCTTTGCTATGCTAGTTGCTCGCTCTTTTGCTATGCCTATGCTGCGATGCCTACCACTTGCTATATCATGCCACCCATATTGCCATGTCAGCCTAACCATCCTTTCTAGCAAACCGTTGATTGGCTATGTTACCGCTTTGCTCAGCCCTCTTATAAGCGTTGTTAGTTGCAGGTGAAGCTGAAGTTTGTTCCTTGTTGGAACATGGAGATGTTGTTCCTCTTTGGAACATGTTTACTTGTTGGGGCTATCACAATATATAAATATATCTGCTATATTTAACACATCTATATACTTGGTAAAGGGTGGAAGGCTCGGCCTTATGCAGTGTTTTGTTCCTCTTGCCACCCTAGTTTCCGTCATACGGTGTTATGTTCCTTGATTTTGCGTTCCTTACGGTTGGGTGATTTATGGGACCCCCTAGACGATTCGCTTTGAATAAGACTTCGTCGGCAAAGGCCCAACTTTGGTTTTACCATTTGCCACCTAAGCCTTTTCCCCGGGTTTTCGCGAGCCGAGGTCATCTTATTTAAACCCCGGGCCAATGCTCCTCTGAGTGTTGGTCCAAACTAAACCACTTGCGGTGCCACCACAGGCAACTTAGGGCATCTTGGTTTGCCGTCGTAGTGTTCATCCGGATGTGCCACGAGCGAGATATGTGCAGCTCCTATCGGGATTTATCGCACTGTCGAGTGGCTTCTGGTCTTGTTTTATTCTGTCGAAATGTCTTGTAGTCGGGATTCGAGATTGATCAGGTCTTCGGTAGAAGAATAATCCTTCGTTGACCGTGAGAGCTTATAATGGGCTAAGTTGGGACACCCTGCGGGGTAATATCTTTGAAAGCCGTGCCCATGGTTATGAGGCAGATGGGAATTTGTTAATGTCGGTTGTAGATAACCCAAAGATGACCTCAATTAAAATACACATCAACGCGTGTGTTACCGTGATGGTCTCTTCTCGCGGTCAGGGAAGTGAACAGTGTTGGAGTTATGTCGGCGTAAGTAGTTGAGGATCACTTCTTGATCACTACTAGTTTCACGACCGTGCTTTGCTTCTCTTCTCGCTCTCTTTGGCGATAGCCACCATATATGCTGATAAACTACTGCAGCTCCACTTTAATACTATGTCCTTCCTAAAGCTTAAATAGTCTTGATCTACATGCGGTGTGAGATTGCTGAGTCCCGTGACTCACGGATACTTCAAAGCAGTTGCGAGTTCGATGAGGCGGTCACGGATGATTCCACGAGCTCAAGTGGGAGTTCGGCGAGGCGTGGTCGTTACTATGTCGTTTCGAGATGATCGATAGTGGTGCCCGGTTGGGACGATTAGAGATCTGTGTTAGCATTTGGGGTATCTTCTTTATTTTGGTTCCGTAGTCGGACCTTGAGTGTACTCTGAATGATGTATGTTTAATTATGTCTTGTGTGAAGTGGCGATTGTAAGCCAACTATGTATCTTTCCTTAATTATTACATGGGTTGTGTGAAGATTACCTCACTTGCGACATTGCTTTCAATGCGGTTATGCCTCTAAGTCGTGCCTCGACCGTGGGAGATATAACCGCATCGGCGATACAAGTTGGTAATCGAGCCTTCCCGACTTAAGGACCCCTACTTGATTGTTTCTTGGCGTTGTTGAGTCTAGAATGGAAAATGTTTTGAGTCTTAGGATTATATATATCGGAGATAGGATTCTTTTGCTTCGGTCCTTGACCTTACGGTGAGGTATCTGGCGTAGAAGTTTTGACTCTTCTCTCCTCAAATTTCACTAAATTTTTTTAGGATCACGTGGGTATCTTGGAATCGTTCCGATGGTTTTGTGGCGAGAACATTGTTCTTGGTGCCTCGACATTTAGGGGTTGTGGCGGTGTCCGGGAGTTGAGCTCCGAGGTGTTGTCGTCACAATTTTATCGTTGCGATTCTGAATACGAGTTTTGCCGACATGAAATCTCTTTTGTGCAGTTGTTGGTGAGATAACCACGATAGCCCGATCTTTGTGGCGAGTCGGGAGTATTGCCATGACTTACATAACGGATGTTTTTGAAGGTCGGTACCACGATTTCGAGGATTTCTTGGTTATGTGTTGTGGATGGATCTGACTGGATCTAGGTATTGTTAGTTTGGGTGATATATTTTGTGTCCCTGTATCCCCAACACCAGATTGCATAACGAGAAAGTTTGGGAGTTTATAGGTGGGAATTCTAGTAGCTTACGGGATATTCTTTCCGACGGATGTATGGTTTGAGATTGGGGTTCAAAGTTTAGTGGTCCGCCCATTCACGGTCGATTCTGATGGTGGTGCGAGGCGTCTTAAAATCCTTGGCTATGCTGATTCGGGGCGTCTTGTTAGTCATTCGTGGCGTCCGCTATCGTCGTGTCGTGTGGGCCCTACACGAACACTTTGGGAGAAATCTCTATCATGTGTTTGTTCGGCTCATTCTAGAAGCCAACCTTTTGTTTTCAGTTGTGATATTGATTTGTTTCTCGATCGGATGTTGTTTCCATATCTTTATCTAAGTGGCTTCTCACCTTAATGGATGTGTGATGATTAACTTTGGAATTCATTCGTTCATTCTTGTTAGTATGTTTATTGAAGACTATATGTTGCAATTTCTATCCGTTGATTCTACTTATCTTTTGTCTATCAAAGGACTAACGGATGTCACCCTCTTGAGGATGGCTCATGTAGCGTACGAATCCGGATCGCAATGATGGGGATCGTCGAATCCTCGCCTCCACCTCCACCTCCGCCTCGAGGCTGGCAAGCTATCATGGCAGCCACCAATGCCAATGCTCGAGATGATTTTGCAGCTCTTGCAAGAAGCGTGCTTTCAGGGCAAGGCAATCAAGGCAATCAAGGCAATCAAGGTCAAGGCAACAATCAGCCACACTTTGCTACTCTCGATCGGTTCCTCGCTAATCGGCGAAGTCTTTCGGTTTACGTGTTGAGGCCACGAGAATGACGATTGGTTAGTGGATATCTGCAAGCACTTTGGTAGCAATGTCGGACCGAGGACTTTGTCAAGTTTGCATCGTTTCAACTCAAGGATCAAGCTGCTTTGAGTGGTTCGACAATACAAAGATTCGGAGGAGGTCGTGTCATTACAGGATGAGTTCCGCCGTGATTTCCGAGCTCATCACATTCGAAGAGTGTTGTTGAGAGAAAGCGTGAGGAGTTCCGCAATCTCAAGCGAGGCACCTTGTCACGTCTATCAATACAATATCCAGTTCGAGCTCGCTTCGTTTTGCTAAGCAAGATGTACACGATGAAAGGAGTATGATCTATCGATTCGGTGATGCGAGAGAAGATCTGCAATTACCTCTTGTCTGTTTGAGCGGATAAGTATGATGATTTCTACAACATGGCACTCAAGCAAGAAGCGGCACAGCTCAAATCACGAGGCTTCTAAGAAGAGAATCAGGGATGCGATTCAGTCCTCCTCGTCCTCTCAAGTGGCGCCAAGCGGCGAAGTTTTATCTGCCTCCTCCGTTCACTTGACCTTACGGCGAGAAGAACTCGGGTGGCGTGGATCTTCCACCCACCCAACCCAAGCTATCGAACAAGTCTAATTCTCAAGCTCCAAGGTCAAGTGCTCCTTACCACCGTCCGCTCTCACGAGGTCACTTGCAACAAGTGTCGTGAAGGGTCACTATCTTGAACAAGTGCTTCAACCAGGCGCCTTCCGCCTCCTCCTCTGTGAAATCTTCCGGCAATGCGGTGGTCAAGCACAATCCAAGTATGCCAAGGTCAATATGATGAATGCAGCTCGGGCGGAGAGATTCTTGAGATGTGCTAATGGGTAATCTCTCGGTTAATGATATTCACCTAAAGTCTTATTTGATCTTTGGTGCATCGCTTTCTTTCATTTGAGACCTTTTGTTGCCAAGCATGAATTTGTAGCGGAAAAGATTCCTATTCCGTTGAAGATTGTGTCCCGGGCAAGCAAATGACATCTAATGTTTATGTCCCGGATGTTTCTATCAAGATGGGTGATTATAGATTTCTTTCTAAACCGGTGGTTCTTGGTGACTCGGATATTGATCTTATTCTCGGAATGGGTGGCTTTATCGGCTAAGCTTCGGCTTGATTGTGCTGCCAGAAATTCAATTGACTCACTCTTCTAATGATGTGATCATCTATGCCTCTCGTGATGAAACTATTCGGTTGTTTTCTCTCAATGAGAAGGCGAATGAATGCCATCTCTCGATTCCGATCGTTTGTGAGTACCAAGATGTCTTTCGGAAGAGCTTAGGGTATGCCTCCTCATCGGCCGGTCGAGTTCGTTATCGATCTTGAGCGAACCTGAACCCGTTGCAAGCGTCCATACAAGCTTGGACGATGAGTGAGGAATTGAAAAAGCAGCTCGATGAACAAGAGCGTCTGGGTTTGATCGGACCGAGTTCATCTCCTTGGGGTTGTGGTGTTCTTTTGTCCGGAAGAAGGATGGCTCGGACGGACTTTGCGTCGATTACCGTCCATTGAATAAGAAGACAATCAAGAACAAGTATCCACTTCCCAACATCAATGAGCTTTTCGAGCAACTCAAAGGTGCTCTGATGTTCTCTAAGCTTGACCTTCATTATGGGGTATCATCAGTTCGCATTAGTGAACAAGATATTCCCAAGACGGCATTGAGAACAAGCTTTAGTTCTTATGAATATCTTGTCATGTCTTTCGGCCTCGTCAATGCTCCTCCAACTTTCTCTCGGATGATGAACTTCATATTCAACCCTACACCAATGAATTCGTCTTGGTCTATCTTGATGATATTTTGGTCTTCTCCAAGAATAAGAAGGATCATGCCAAACATTTGCGATTGGTGCTAGACAAGCTCGAGAGTACCAATTCTATGCTAAGTTCTCCAAATGTGAATTACGGCTTGATGAAGTGCTTTATCTTGGTCATATCATCTCTGCCAAGGGCATCATTGTTGATCCAGAAGGTGTCCGCAATTCTGAATTGGGAACCTCCTCGAATGTCAAGCACTCCTGACTTTCTTGGTCTTGCAAGTTATTGCGAAGATTCGTTGAGAATTTCTCCAAGATTGCAAAGCCTCTTTCCAACCTTCTCGAAGCAGGTGAAGTATATACGGTCTCCCGAGTGTGGCGTTGCTTTCAATACCCTCAAAGAGAAACTCGTCACAGCTCTGTTACGACTCCTCTGATGAATCCAAGCCATATGAAGTTTACGTGATGCTTCTCTTCAAGGTCTCGGTCTTGTGTTAATGCAAGAGAAGAGTTGTGGCTTATACCTCTGGCGATTGAAGCCCAGAGAAGAACTACCCCACTCACGATCTTGAGTTGGCGGCGTTGTTCATGCATTGATTACGTGGAGACATCTCTTGTTGGGAAGGAAAGTGGACATTTTCACTGATCACAAGAGTCTCAAGTACATCTTCACTCAGCCTAACCTCAACCTCGAGCCGGAGACTTCGATGGGTGAAATGATTCAAGTACAACCCAAGTATTGAGTATACTCAGGGCAAAGCCAATGTCATTCTGAGGCGCTTTGAGCGGGGAAAGCTTCTGCAACAGTCTAATCCTCAAGCCTTTTCGGCGGATCTCTGTGAATCTTTCCATAGCTGAATCTTCAAGTTGTTCCTCAAGGCTTTCTTGCCAACCTCTTAGTCTCTTCTACTTTGGAAGACCAGATTCGTGAGGCTCAACTTGGATACCATGGTGAAGAAAGTGAAGCGTGGTATCGACAAGGGCATTTCAAGTACAAGTGCTTCGCGTTGATGACAAAGACACTCTGTTCTTTGAGGACGGATTATGGTTCCTAAGGGTGATCGAGAAAAGTCATTATGAGCGAGGCTCACAATTCGCTTCTATCCATTCATCCTGGAAATGCGAAGATGTACGGGACCTCAAGCGAGTCATATTGGTGGACTCGAATGAGGCGAAATTGCTCAATTAGTGAATGAGTGTGATGTCTGCGAGAAGAGTGAAAGCAGAACACCAAAGACCAGCTGGTCTCCTTCAACCTCTTGCTATTCTGAATGGAAGTTTGATCACATTGAAATGGACTTCGTGGTTGGCTTTCCAAAGTCCAAGCGTGGAAATGATGCTATCTTCGTTGTCATTGACAAGCTTACTAAAGTGGCTCATTTTCTTCCTATCAAAGAATCCATCACTGCAGCTCGGTTGGCGAGCTATACACCTCGAGATTGTCTCCTTGCGGCATTCCACAAGTGATCTCTTGGGGATATTCTTGACCGCTGTCCGGTGTTCCTTGCGGGATTACTTTGGTACCTTCCTACCAAACTTACGACAAGGTTTACATCGGTCGGTACTGACATGGCATACATAATAGATCCTATGGCGAGGCATAGGGATGGCATCATCTCTTCTTTATCTTTTGCCGTGGTGGGGCATTGGGCGAGCTCAATCTCACACCCGTCTGAGGCAAGAACCCTTTCTTGGACTGATCCATTTGAACTTCTTCAAAATCTTATCAAGGTATGTGCTGAAAGCCCTATGAGGCGTCTTGATCTATCTCTAGATCTTGATGCCTAATATATAGCTTCTCCAAGGTCCTTCATTGAAAACTTTTATTCAAGTAGGCCTTAGTGCTGTCAAGAGTTCTATATCATTGAAATATAATAATAATCCTTTTATTATTGCCTCTAGGGCATATTTCAACATCGCCTCTCAAGGCAGCGATGTGACCTGCAGCAATTGCTCACCCCGGTCGAATGGACAAGCGGAGCAGGCAAATGGTCTAATCCTCAAAGGGCTGAACCCGGTGATCGCGATCTCAAGCACGCTGGTGCATGGGTCGACGAACTTCCATCGAGTTCTTTGGGGATTGAGGACCACACCTAATCGAGGTCAGTGAACTCCATTCTTTACGTATATGGTGAAGCTGTTACTGCCGAGTGACTTGCTTCACAATGCCCAGTGAACTCTATTAGAAGATGAAGCGAGAACAAGCCCGGCGAGGCCTTGATGGACCTCCTAGAAGAGGAAGAGATGGCTCCGATCCGATTGACTATTGCTCAGCAAGACTTGCGTCGATTCCATGCGAGAAATGTGAAGAGTCGAGCCTTTCAGAAGGAGACTTGGTCCTCAGGTGGATCATGAAGCCACACAAACTTGCTCCTACTTGGGAAGGCCTTCGCCGTCATCAAAGTACCTCTGGTTTGTTTATCGAAGACAAGAATGTTATAATTTTCCCGATGATTGTTATTACTTTTTATTTACATAGAAACCCCCGATGGGTGGCTTAGGCTGCGAATCCGTTTCGCCTAAGTTTGTAAAAAAATCCTACAGTGGTGAGCGGCCTCCCACTCGGGGGCTTAACTAGAATCCGTTTCACCTAAGTACTTGAAAATCCTACAGGTGGTGAGCCAGCCTCCCACTCGGGGAGCTTCTGCAGTCCAAGTACTCGCCTAAGTGTTTAAAATCCTACCAAGTGGTCAATGACCTACCACTTGGAGGCTTAACTAGGATCAAGTACTGCGCCTAAGTGTTTAAAATCCTACAGGTGGTGAGCCAGCCTCCCACTCGGAGGCAACTGCGATCGAGTGCTAGCCTAAGTATTTAATACAATGTCGCGCTTTGCAAGGACGGCGAGTGCAGGTCGTTGCAGCCCTCTCCTTGAACTACACCACAAAAATCCTCTCTGGCGTGGAAAGCAACCTCCCACTCGGGGCTGCTGCCGATCCGTGCTACCCTAAGTATTTAAAAATCCTGCAGTGGAGAGCAAACCTCCCACTCGGGGGCTTGCAATCCGGTACTAGCCTAAGTATTTAAAATCCTACAGTGAGCGCCCTCCCACTCGAGAGCTTACTGCAGATCGTGCCTCGCCTAAGTATTTAAAAGTCCACAGTGAGCAACCCTCCCACTCGGGGGCTTAGCTGCATCCAGTACTACCTAAGTATTTAAAAATCTCTCAGGGTGGAAACCCTCCCTTTCGGGGGCTTAGCTGCAGTCCATTACTCGCCTAAGTATTTAAAAATCTCTGGGAGTGAGCAACCCTCCCACTCGGGGCTGCTACAGATCGATGCTAGCCTAAGTATTTAAAAATCCTCACAGAGTGGAGAGCAAACCTCCCACTCGGGGCTTAACTGCAGTCGGTACTAGCCTAAGTATTTAAAAAATCCTACAGTGGAGAAACCCTCCCACTCGGAGGCTTAACTGCAATCCAGTACTGCCTAAGTATGAAATCCATTCCGATCCACAAGAACGGCGAGGTGCGGTCATTGCTACCTTCTCCTTGAACTGCGCCCAAGTACAGCGTCGCTCCATCCCGATCCATAAGGGCGGGTCGGCGCAATCGTGCTCCATCCCTACACCAAAACGATGAAGTGCAGGTCATTGGATTTCCACCTCGAGCTGCGTCTCAAGCGAGGTATATTCAGTGAAGAACAAAGTTAAGCTCGAAGGCAAATGAAAGCACATTCAACGATACGGCGTCATCTCTGAGGCCGGAGCACCAAGTTCGTCGGCGCCTCTGTTCAGTCTTCTTCTCGGTCCGTTTCGGCGAAGTTCAGCGTCCGATCTAAATCGCCGTCGGCCCGTCTCCGTCGCCGATCTCGTGTCCTAGGGTAAGGAGGTATACCCCCTTCCTCCTGCTCCTTTCCGTCGTCGCTAGATCTCCGTAGAGTAGAGTCGGCCCGTGTCCTTGCGCGCTCGGCGTGCTCGGCATGTCAGGGTTTTGGAGTTCGATTTGTTTTGGCGTGCGTGTAGTTGCCGCGTTTGCCACTCGGCTTGTTCCTTCTTGTCCGTGGTGCCCCTCGTGTGTGCCGTCGTGTCGGCGCGAGCTCCCTGTAACCGCCGTTGCCTGCGCCCGGCGTAAATCGTTCGTTATCTCTGTTTTCAGATCGGGGCACATTAGTTGGTCAAGTAGGCAGCATCCCGTTCCTACGATTCCCTAAGCGTGGCCGAGCTGGTTGAACCCGCTCTCTCCCGCGGCGACACAGGTTGAACCCGGTAGCGCCCTCCCCCCTTTTTTTTCTGTTTCGCGTTTCCCCGGTTCGTCTCTGTGATAGAAGCAGTTAAGGGCGAGGCCCTTCTTCTCATCGATCGCCGCCTAGCTCGGTGGTAGCAGTGCAGGTTTCCAACAGGGAGACCGGGTTGAATCCCCCAGGCTGTTTTCTTCCCCTTTTTACACTGCTAAACCCTGTCTCTATGGCGGTGGGGCCCCCTGTCGACCTCTCGGCGCCTCCCCTTATGCATAATTTTTCTTTTACCCTAGTTTCCATTTCTGGTTTGTTCCCTTGTCTGTTTTGGGCAAGTCCATTTCTGGACATTTCCAAATCTGGAAATTGCCTATTCTGTCAACTTCCATATTAGGCAGGTTTTAACTTAATGCTTTCGGGTTGATTTCTCTACTGCAACCCTAACATATTATATATGTTTTTGGGGTAGAAAAATCCCACCAACTCAGTGGTGGCAATAGTTTTTGCATTTGAACAAGTTTGTGTTCATGTCTTATTGCATCATGTTTAGGTGTTGTCTTTCTTGTGCATATTTATTTGACTTGTGCTATGATGTAGTTTGCACACATGCATGGCTTGGTTTCTTCATGCTGTTATGTAGGTTTCTCACCAATCTTGTGTTGCCCGTCTTGTCAATCCGTGCATCCATTTCGGTGATCTCTATATCGATTTCTAACGAAATCATCTCATCTTTCGATGGCATGCTTGGTTTGCCAAGATGATGCAGTTTCCATTCACCTTCGGGCGCACTCACGCATTGCATATCACTTCTTGCATATCGTGTCATGTTTTGCATCATGTTGATTGTGCATTGCAAGTGGTTGATTATGGTTCCTTGTTTTGTTGTTGCTTTGGGTAGGCCGGAGGCGAGTGCGTGAGCGAGGAACCTGTTGAAACGCTTTCGAGGATCAAGCTTTTGACAACTCACGAGAACATTGCGGCAAGATGACCATACCCTCGAAATCACTTCTATCTTTGCTATGCTAGTTGCTCGCTCTTTTGCTGTGCCTATCTGCGATGCCTACCACTTGCTATATCATGCCACCCATATTGCCATGTCAGCCTCTAACCATCCTTTCCTAGCAAACCGTTGATTGGCTATGTTACCGCTTTGCTCAGCCCTCTTATAAGCGTTGCTAGTTGCGGTGAAGCTGAAGTTTGTTCCTTGTTGGAACATGGAGTTGTTGTTCCTTTTTGGAACATGTTTACTTGTTGGGGATATCACAATATATAAATATACCTGCTATGTTTAACACATCTATATACTTGGTAAAGGGTGGAAGGCTCGGCCTTATGCACAGTGTTTTGTTCCTCTTGCCACCTAGTTTCCGTCATACGGTGTTATGTTCCTTGATTTTGCGTTCCTTACGGTTGGGTGATTTATGGGACCCCTTGACAGTTCGCTTTGAATAAGACTCGTCGGCAAGGCCCAACATTGGTTTTACCATTTGCCACCTAAGCCTTTTCCCCGGGTTTCGCGAGCCGAGGTCATCTTATTTAAACCCCGGGCCAATGCTCCTCGAGTGTTGGTCCAAACTAAACCACTTGCGGTGCCACCTGAGGCAACTTGGGGCATCTTGGTTGCCGTCGTAGTGTTCATCCGGATGTGCCACGAGAGCGAGATATGTGCAGCTCCTATCGGGTTGTCGGCTGTCAGGCGGCTTTGCTGGTCTTGTTTTATTGCTGTCGAAATGTCTTGTAGTCCGGGATTCGAGATTGATCGGGTCTTCGGTAGAAGAATAATCCCGTTGACCGTGAGAGCTTATAATGGGCTAAGTTGGGACACCCTGCAGGTAATATCTTTGAAAGCCGTGCCCATGGTTATGAGGCAGGGGAATTTGTTAATGTCGGTTGTAGATAACCCAAGATGACCTCAATTATAATACACCTCAACGCGTGTGTAACCGTGATGGTCTCTTCTCGGTGGTCAGGGAAGTGAACCTGATGTTGGAGTTATGTCGGCGTAAGTAGTTCAGGATCACTTCTTGGTCACTACTAGTTTCACGACCGTGCTTTGCTTCTCTTCTCGCTCTCTTTGGCGAGTAGCCACCATATATGCTAGTAAACTTGCTGCAGCTCCACTTTAATACTATGTCCTCCTAAAGCTTAAATAGTCTTGATCTCGGGTGTGAGATTGCTGAGTCCCGTGACTCACAGATACTTCAAAACAGTTGCGAGGTTCGATGAGGCGGTGCGGATGATTCCACCGAGCTCAAGTGGGAGTTCGATGAGAGCGTGGTCGTTACTATGTGTCGTTTCGGATGATCGGTAGTGGTGCCCAGTTGGGACGATTCGAGGATCTGTGTTGGCATTTGGGGTATCTTCTTTATTTTGGTTCCGTAGTCGGACCTTGAGTGTACTCTGAATGATGTATGTTTAATAATGTCTTGTGTGAAGTGGCATTGTAAGCCAACTATGTATCTTTCCCTTAATTATTACATGGGTTGTGTGAAGATTACCTCACTTGCGACATTGCTTTCAATGCGGTTATGCCTCTAAGTCGTGCCTCGACACGTGGGAGATATAACCGCATCGAGGCGTTACAAGTTGGTAATCGAGCCTTCCCGACTTAGAGCCCCCTACTTGATTGTTTCTTGGCGTTGTTGAGTCTAGAATGGAAAATGTTTTGAGTCTTAGGATTATATATATCGGAGTAGGATTCTTTTTACTCCTCGGTCCTTACATAAGCTCTGTGAGGTCTCGGCGTAGAGTTTTGACTCTTCTCTCCTCAAATTTCACTAAAATTTTTTTAGGATCACGTGGGTATCTTGGAATCGTTCCGATGGTTTTGTGGCGAGAACATTGTTCTTGGTGCCTCGACATTTAGGGGTTGTGGCGGTGTCCGGGGAGTTGAGCTCCGAGGTGTTGTCGTCACAATTTTATCGTTCTTGATTCTGGAATACGAGTTTTGCCGACATCGAAATCTCTTTTGTGCGGTTGTTGGTGAGATAACCACGATAGCCCGATCTTGTGGCGAGTCGGGAATATTGCCATGACTTGTATAACGGATGTTTTTGAAGGTCGGTACATGATTTCGAGGATTTCTTGGTTATGTGTTGTGGATGGATCAATTTGGATCTAGGTATTGTTAGTTTGGGTGATATATTTTGTGTCCCTGTATCCCCAACACCAGTTGCATAACGAGAAAGTTTGGGAGTTTATAGGTGGAATTCTAGTAGCTTACAGGATATTCTTCCCAGCGGATGTATGATTTGAGATTGGGGTTCAAAGTTTAGTGGTCCGCCCATTCACGGTCGATTCTGATGGTGTGAGGCGTCTTAAAGAATCCTTGGCTATGCTGATTCGGGGCGTCTTGTTAGTCATTAATGGCGTCCGCTATCGTCGTGTCGTGTGGGCCCCACCACGAACACTTTGGCGAAATCTCTATCATGTGTTTGTTCCGGCTCATTCTAGAAGCCAACCTTTTGTTTTCAGTTGTGATATTCGAATTGTTTCTCAATCAGATGTTATCTCCATATCTTTTTTATAAGTGGCTTCTCACCTTAATGGATGTGTGATGATTAACTTTGGAATTCATTCGTTCATTCTTGTTCGAATGTTTATTGTGAAGACTATATGTTGCAATTTCTATCCGTTGATTCTACTTATCTATTTGTCTATCAAAGGACTAACGGATGTCACCCTCTTGAGGATGGCTCCATGTAGCGTCTGAATCCGGATCGCAATGATGGGGATCGGTCGAATCCTCCACCTCCACCTCCACCTCCGCCTTGAGGCACGGCAAGCTATCATGGCAGCCACCAATGCCAATGCTCGAGATGATTTTGCAGCTCTTGCAGAAGCGTACTCGAGGGCAAGGCAATCAAGGCAATCAAGGTCAAGGCAACAATCAGCCACACTTTGCTACTCTCGGTCGGTTTCTCGCTAATCGGCGAAGTCTTTCGGTTTACGTGTTGAGGCCACGAGCGGCGATGATTGGTTAGTGGACATCTGCAAGCACTTTGGTGTAGCAATGTCGGGCTGAGGACTTTGTCAAGTTTGCATCGTTTCAACTCAAGGATCAAGCTGCTGAGTGGTTCGGCAATACAAAGATTCGAGAGGAGGTCGTGTCATTACAGGATGAGTTCGCCGTGATTTCGAGCTCATCACATTCGAAGAGTGTTGTTGAGAGCAAGCGTGAGGAGTTCCGCAATCTCAAGCAGGGCACCTTATGCATCTATCAATACAATATCCAGTTCGAGCTTCGCTCGTTTTGCTAAGCAAGATGTACACGATGAAAGAGTATGATCTATCGATTCGGTGATGCGAGAGAGGATCTGCAATTACCTCTTGTGCTGTTTGAGCGGATAAGTATGATGATTTCTACAACATGGCACTCAAGCAAGAAGCGGCACAGCTCAAATCGAGGCTTCTAAGAAGAGAATCGAGGGATGCAGATTCAGTCCTCCTCGTCCTCTCAAGTGGCAGCCAAGCAGCGAAGTTTTATCGCCCCTCCTCCGTTCCTCGACCTTACCGAGAGAAGAACTCAGGTGGCGTGGATCTTCCACCCACCCAACCCAAGCTATCGAGAACAAGTCTAATTCTCAAGCTCCAAGGTCAAGTGCTCCTTACCACCGTCCGCTCTCTGAGGTCACTTGCAACAAGTGTCGCGGAAGGGTCACTATCTGAACAAGTGCTTCAACGAGGCGTCTTCCGCCTCCTCCTCTGTGAAATCTTCCGGCAATGCGGTGGTCAAGCACAATCCCAAGTATGCCAAGGTCAATATGATGAATGCAGCTCGGCGGAGGATTCTTGAGATGTGCTAATGGGTAATCTCGATTAATGATATTCTGCTAAAGTCTTATTTGATCTTGGTGCATCGCTTTCTTTCATTTGAGACCTTTTGTTGCCAAGCATGAATTTGTGACGGAAAAAGATTCCTATTCCGTTGAAGATTGTGTCCCGGGCAAGCAAATGACATCTAATGTTGTGTCCCGGATGTTTCTATCAAGATGGGCGATTATAGATTTCTTTCTAAACCGGTGGTTCGGGTGACTCGGATATTGATCTTATTCTCGGAATGGGTGGCTTTATCGGCACAAAGCTCGGCTTGATTGTGCTGCCGGGGAAATTCAATTGACTCACTCTTCTAATGATGTGATCATCTATGCCTCTCGTGATGAAACCATTGGTTGTTTTCTCTCAATGAGAAGGCGAATTGAATGCCATCTCTCGATTCGATCGTTTGTGAGTACCAAGATGTCTTTCGGAAGAGCTTCGGGTATGCCTCCTCATCGGCGATTGAGTTAGTTATCGATCTTGAGCACAGCACGAACCCGTTTACAGCGTCCATACAAGCTTGGACTGATGAGCTGAGGAATTGAAAAAGCAGCTCGATGAACAAGAGCGTCAGGTTTGATCGGACCGAGTTCATCTCCTTGGGGTTGTGGTGTTCTTTTGTCCGGAAGAAGGATGGCTCGGACCGACTTTGTGTCGATTACCGTCCATTGAATAAGAAGACAATCAAGAACAAGTATCCACTTCCCAACATCAATGAGCTTTTCGAGCAACTCAAAGGTGCTACGGTGTTCTCTAAGCTTGACCTTCGTATGGGGTATCATCAGATTCGCATTCGTGAACAAGATATTCCCAAGACAGCATTCAGAACAAGCTTTGGTTCTTATGAATATACTGTCATGTCTTTCGGCCTCGTCAATGCTCCTCCAACCTTCTCTCGGATGATGAACTTCATATTCAATCCCTACACCAATGAATTCGTCTTGGTCTATCTTGATGATATATTGGTCTTCTCCAAGAATAAGAAGGATCATGCCAAACATTTGCGATTGGTGCTAGACAAGCTCAGAGAGTACCAATTCTATGCTAAGTTCTCCAAATGTGAATTCTGGCTTGATGAAGTGCTTTATCTTGGTCATATCATCTCCGCCAAGGGCATCGCTGTTGATCGAGAAGGTGTCGCAATTGTGAATTGGGAACCTCCTCGGAATGTCAAGCAGCTCATGACTTTCTTGGTCTTACAAGCTATTGCGAAGATTCGTTGAGAACTTCTCCAAGATTGCAAAGCCTCTTTCCAACCTTCTCGAAGCATGTGAAGTATATACGGTCTCCCGAGTGTGGCGTTGCTTTCAATACCCTCAAAGAGAAACTTCGTCACAGCTCTGTTCGACTCCTCTGATGAATCCAAGCCTTATGAAGTTTTACGTGATGCTTCTCTTCAAGGTCTCGGTCTGTGTTAATGCAAGAGAAGAGAGTTGTGGCTTATACCTCTGCTTGATTGAAGCCCAGAGAAGAACTACCCCTCACGATCTTGAGTTGGCGGCGATTGTTCATGCATTGATTACGTGGAGACATCTCTTGTTGGGAAGGAAAGTGGACATTTTCACGATCACAAGAGTCTCAAGTACATCTTCACTCAGCCCAACCTCAACCTCGAGGCAGACTCGATGGGTGAAATGATTCAAGAGTACAACCCAAGTATTGAGTATACTCAAGGCAAAGCCAATGTCATTCTGAGCGCTTTGAGCGGGAAAGCTTCTTACTGTGATCTAATCCTCAAGCCTTTTCGGCGGATCTCTGTGAATCTTTCCATAAGCTGAATCTTCAAGTTGTTCCTCAAGGCTTTCTTGCCAACCTCATAGTCTCTCCTACTTTGGAAGATCAGATTCGTGAGGCTCAACTTCGGATACCATGGTGAAGAAAGTGAAGCGTGGTATCGACAAGGGCATTTCAAGTACAAGTGCTTCCATGTTGATGACAAAGACACTCTGTTCTTTGAGGACGGATTATGGTTCCTAAGGGTGATCTCGAAAAGTCATTATGAGCAGGCTCACAATTCGCTTCTATCCATTCATCACTGGAAATGCGAAGATGTACCATGACCTCAAGCAGTCATATTGGTGGACTCGAATGAGCGAAATTGCTCAATTCGTGAATGAATGTGATGTCTGCGGAAGAGTGAAAGCGAGAACACCAAAGACCAGCTGGTCTCCTTCAACCTCTTGCTATTCCTGAATGGAAGTTTGATCACATTGAAATGGACTTCATGGTGGCTTTCCAAAGTCAAGCGTGGAAATGATGCTCTCTTCGTTGTCATTGACAAGCTTACTAAAGTGGCTCATTTTCTTCCTATCAAAGAATCCATCACTGCAGCTCGGTTGGCGAGCTATACACCTCGAGATTGTCTCCTTGCGGCATTCCACAAGTGATCTCTTGAGACCGTGGCAGCATCTTTACCTCCAAGTTAAGGAGTCTTTTAGAAGGCCATAGGCACCGACATTGGTTCAGCACAGCTTTCCATCCTCAAACAAGTGGCCAAGTTGGCGAGTAAATCAAATTCTTGAAGATATGCTCGGGGCTTGTGTCATTTCCCCGGTATGAAGTGGGAAGATTGTCTTCCTTATGCGAGTTCTCTTACAACAACAGCTTCAAGCGAGTTCGGGCAAGGCCCCATTCGAAATTCTCTATGGCGAAAGTGCGTACTCCTCTCAATTAGTGCAGGGCGGTGAGCGCCAACTTCTTGGCAATGACTTGATCCGCGAAGCGGAAGAAATGTGCAAGGTCATTAGTGAGAATCTCAAAGCAGCATAATCGCGCGGAAAACTATTATGATGATAAGCACCGTGATGTGACTTTTGAAATCGGAGACCATGTCTACCTCGCGTCTCTCAATGAAAGGCACTCGTAAACCCGGTATCAAAGGAAGCTTGCCCCTAGATCGTGGGTCCTTTCAAGATCATTGGGAAAAGAAGCGATCTAGCCTATCAACGAGCTTCCATCCAACTTTGCAAGCGTGCGTGCGATGTGTTTCACGTGTCACAACCGCCAAGTGCTTCAAGACTCTGAGCGCACTATCAACCCGAAGAGATTGACCTTCAGGAAGATCTCTCTTATCATAAACACCCGTTGCCATTCTTGAAGAAACCGGCGCAAGACTGCAACAAGTCAATCAAATTCCTGAAAGTGAAGTGGTCACACCATTCCGACCGAGAAGCTACACGGGGCGAGGATCACCTCCATTCAGTATCAGGAGTTCTTTCGGTCCTAGATCTGGGGCGAGATCCTCTTGTAGTGGTGGAGTGTTGTAACACCCTGGATGTAAACTTCCCCTTTTGGGCAATATATCAATTTGACCTCATCCAAAGTCTTGTGGGTTTTGTCATGCTTGGCCTCTTTGGTTTGGTTATGTTGGGTTTTCTCTTTTCTTGTTTTGCTCTTTTTGCCTTATTGCATTTGTGCCTCTTGTCATCTTGCATTTCCCTTCTTGTCATGTGATTGTGGTGTTCTCTTGCATGTCATGTGGTTGCATGTGCCATTCCTATTGGCATTACCATCTCCTCCTTCCCTCTACTTCTTCCTTTTTCAAATGCCATATATTTCTCTCTCTCAATTAATGTTCTTCTTCTCCCTGATAATCTTGCTCTTTGCACTAAACCTCTCTGCCCTAAAATCTCCTCTTTTGAAGTTATTATGGTCAGGTTCAAAAATGGCACAAGTTTGGAATATTTCCAAACTTGCATTATTTTTCTACCTCTAAAAATGTCCATAACAATTTATTTAAATAGTGGAGAATTCCAGGAGTGTGGGGATATTTTCCTTTTCACTCAAACTCTTTTCTTTTCTTTCTGTACTTTCTTTTCTCTCCCTTTTGAATTTTAAAGGAAAAGAAAAAGAGAGCAGCAGCAGCGATGCAGCCAGCTAACCTCCCCCACAGGCCCCGGCCTCTCCGAGCCGGCCAGTTCCTCTCGACCCAGCTTGAGAGGCGCGCCAGCCCGCACCTTTTCCCTCTCCTGCCTTGGCGCACCCATCGCCGCTCTTACCCCGCTAGCCCCGTCCACGTGGCAGCGCCCGGCCCCTTGGCGGCGACCGCCGGTGTTTCTCACCCACCTTTCCCTCTCCTCTCGCCCGGCGCCATGGGGACCCGAGCACGGGGCGTGAGCTCGCCCGTCGCCCTAGCCCCTTCTTATCCCTCTCGCGTCAAATCGAACCCTAGGGTTCCCCTCTCCCTCTCGCCGCCGCCGCCGGTAAAACCACCCGATTCGCCGCCCTTTCGTTCCGGCGCATCAGGGGCGTGGCCTCGTCGCCAGGCGCTCTCCGGCCACCACGACCCGGCGGCCCGTGTCTACCTTCATCCTCGTCGTCGACTTCGTCCACGGCGTCATCTCTGAGGGCCGGGCGCCAAGTTCGTCGACGCCTCTGTTCGGTCTTCTTCTCGGTCACGTTTCCCGGCGAAGTTCAGCGTCCGATCTCGTCGCCGTCAGCCCGTCTCCGTCGCCGATCTCGTGTCCTAGGGTAAGGAGGTATACCCCACTTCCTCCCTGCTCCTTTCCGTCGTCGCTAGATCTCCGTAGAGTAGGGTCCGGCCCGTGTCCTTGCCGCGCTCGGCGTGCTCCGGCATGTCCGAGGTTTTGGAGTTTCAGTTTGTTTTGGCGTGCGTGTAGTTGCCGCGTTTGCCACTCTGGATTGTTCCTTCTTGTCCCGTGGTGCCCCCTCGTGTGTGCCCGTCGTGTCCGAGGGCGCAGAGCTCCCTGTAGCCGCCGTTGCCTCGCCGGCGTCGTCGTTCGTTGTCTCTGTTTTCAGATCGGGGCCTGTTAGTTGGTCAAGTAGGCAGCATCCCCGTTCCTACCGATTCCCCTAGCGTAGCCGAGCTGGTTGAACCCCCGCTCTCTCACCGCGGCGACACAGGTTCGAACCCGGTAGCGCCCTCCCCTTTTTATTTTCTGTTTCGCGTTTCCCCGGTTCGTCTCTGTAGCAGTAGAAGCGAGTTAAGGGCGAGCCCTTCTTCTGTCGATCGCCGCCGCCTAGCTCGGTGGTAGCGGTGCAGGTTTCAACAGGGAGACCGGGTTGAATCCCCACAGGCTGTTTTCTTCCCCTTTTTTACACTGCTAAACCCCTGTCTCTATGTGGTGGGGCCCCTGTCGACCTCTCGGCGCCTCCCCCTTATGCATAATTTTTCTTTTACCCTAGTTTCCATTTCTGGTTTGTTCCTTATCATTTTGGGCAAGTCCATTTCTGGACATTTCCAAATCTGGAAATTGCCTATTCATCAACTTCCATATTAGGCAGGTTTTAACTTAATGCTTTGGGTTGATTTCTCTCTGCAACCCTAACATATTATATATGTTTTGGGGTAGAAAAATCCCACCAACTCAGTGGTGGCAATACTTTTGCATTTGAACAAGTTTGTGTTCATGTCTTATTGCATCATGTTTAGGTGTTGTCTTTCTTGTGCATATTTATTTGACTTGTGCTATGATGTAGTTTGCACATGCATGGCTTGGTTTCTTCATGCTGTTATGTAGGTTTTCTCACCAATCTTGTGTTGCCGTCTTGTCCAATCCGTGCATCCGTTTCGGTGATCTCTATATCGATTTCTAACGAAATCATCTCATCTTTCGATGGCATGCTTGGTTTGCCAAGATGATGCCTGGTTTTCCATTCACCTTCGGGCGCCTCACGCATTGCATATCACTTCTTGCATATCGTGTCATGTTTTGCATCATGTTGATTGTGCATTGCACCGTGGTTGATTATGGTTCCTTGTTTTGTTGTTGCTTTGGGTAGGCGGAGGCGAGTGCGTGAACGAGGAACCTGTTGAGAACGCTTTCGAGGATCAAGCTTTTGACAACTCTGAGAACATTGCAGGCAAGATGACCATACCCTCGAAATCACTTCTATCTTTGCTATGCTAGTTGCTCGCTCTTTTGCTGTGCCTATGCTGCGATGCCTACCACTTGCTATATCATGCCACCCATATTGCCATGTCAGCCTCTAACCATCCTTTCCTAGCAAACCGTTGATTGGCTATGTTACCGCTTTGCTCAGCCCTCTTATAAGCGTTGCTAGTTGCGGTGAAGCTGAAGTTTGTTCCTTGTTGGAACATGGAGTTGTTGTTCCTTTTTGGAACATGTTTACTTGTTGGGGATATCACAATATATAAATATACTGCTATGTTTAACACATCTATATACTTGGTAAAGGGTGGAAGGCTCGGCCTTATGCACAGTGTTTTGTTCCTCTTGCCACCTAGTTTCCGTCATACGGTGTTATGTTCCTTGATTTTGCGTTCCTTACGGTTGGGTGATTTATGGGACCCCCTTGACAGTTCGCTTTGAATAAGACTCGTCCGCAAGGCCCAACATTGGTTTTACCATTTGCCACCTAAGCCTTTTCCCCGGGTTTCGCGAGCCGAGGGTCATCTTATTTTAAACCCCGGGCCAATGCTCCTCTGAGTGTTGGTCAAACTAAACCACTTGCGGTGCCACCAGAGGCAACTTGGGGCATCTTGGTTGCCGTCGTAGTGTTCATCCGGATGTGCCACGAGAGCGAGATATGTGCAGCTCCTATCGGGATTTGTCGGCTGTCAGGTGGCTTTGCTGGTCTTGTTTTATTCTGTCGAAATGTCTTGTAGTCCGGGATTCGAGATTGATCGGGTCTTCGGTAGAAGAATAATCCGCCGTTGACCGTGAGAGCTTATAATGGGCTAAGTTGGGACACCCTGCGGGTAATATCTTTCGAAAGCCGTGCCCATGATTTATGAGGCAGAGGGAATTTGTTAATGTCGGTTGTAGATAACCCAAAGATGACCTCAATTATAATACACCTCAACGCGTGTGTAACCGTGATGGTCTCTTCTCGTGGTCGGGAAGTGAACAGTGTTGGAGTTATGTCGGCGTAAGTAGTTCAGGATCACTTCTTGGTCACTACTAGTTTCACGACCGTGCTTTGCTTCTCTTCTCGCTCTCTTTGGCGAAGTAGCCACCATATATGCTAGTAAGCTTGCTGCAGCTCCACTTTAATACTATGTCCTCCTAAAGCTTAAATAGTCTTGATCTCATGGTGTGAGATTGCTGAGTCCCGTGACTCACGAGATACTTCAAAACAGTTGCGAGGTTCGATGAGGCGGTGCAGATGATTCCACCGAGCTCAAGTGGGAGTTCGACGAGGCGTGGTCGTTACTATGTGTCGTTTCGGATGATCGGTAGTGGTGCCCGGTTGGGGCGATTCGAGGATCTGTGTTGGCATTTGGGGTATCTTCTTTATTTTGGTTCGTGGTCGGACCTTGAGTGTACTCTGAATGATGTATGTTTAATAATGTCTTTGTGTGAAGTGGCATTGTAAGCCAACTATGTATCTTTCCTTAATTATTACATGGGTTGTGTGAAGATTACCTCACTTGCGACATTGCTTTCAATGCGGTTATGCCTCTAAGTCGTGCCTCGACACGTGGGAGATATAGCCGCATCGGGGGCGTTACACTTTCCTCCAACCAGCGCTACTGCTAAATTCTGTCCCCTCCTAGGACCCAAGTTTAGTCCCACCTCGCTCCATGAAAAAAATGTTTACCACCTTAAATATGGTGCTTCTCAAACTATCATAACCACTTGGTCTTCATTGAACTCTATGTGTAGGATTTGTGGCCACAATATGAGTCTTCACCGGTTCCTAAACAGGAGAGGACTCATATTGACAATTCAGATTCTACACAAAAATATCATTGATGACCAATATATTTCTGGTGTTTATTTTTACATGCTTAGCCTTAGCAGTAGCGCTGGTTCTCTAAAAGCGCTACTGCTGTGATCATAGCGATGGCTGGTTCCCTTCACGGCTCTTGCTATGGGCTTCTTGATAGCGGTGGTTACCAACCAGCGTTACTACTACGGGCACCTTATCCACACCGCGCGTCCTCACTCTCTCCTCACACTCTCACTCGCTCTCTCTCCGCCACGTGCCGTCGCCGCCGTCATCCCCAAGGTATGATTCTCCGGCGGCCCTCCTCTCTCCCTCCTCCTCCTTCCTCCTCTTCCTCCTCCCACCTCCTCCTCCTCCCTCCCGCTGCCCTCCTCTCTCCTCCCTTCGGCGGCCCTCCTCTCTCCCTCTTCCTCCATCCTCCTCCCCTCCTCTCTCCCTCCTCCCCTCCAGTCACTACCCTCCTCCCTCCTCCTCCTCCTGCCTCCCTCCCTCCTCCCTCCTGCCTCCCTCCCTCCCTTCCTCCCTCCTCCCTTCCTCCCTCCCCCATCTATCTTATTTTGAATAAAATAGAACATATAAGTTATATGAACAGAATTTAGGTATTTTGAATAGAATAAAATAGATAATTTTAGTAATATAATTTTTTAGGTATAGAAAATTTTCAATTATAGAAATGTATTGGAATGCTATATGAGAAAATTTTAGGTCTCAAATTTAGTAATAAAAATTTTTAGTAAGAAAATTTAGGTATATAATTTTTTTGTAATTTCGTTTTTCAATATAGAAATGTATTGGAAAATTTAATTATTTTTAGGTCATTACCACTTTGTCATCAAAGAATGCTATATGAGATTTGATGGTCTAAAATTTTCACTCGGTGGAATATGCAGGCTTTGTAGAGTCGTGTCTCCTTGGAGTGATCGTCATCCGAGCTACATCTACTTCATCTACACTCGAGTCGGTGAGATAAAGTCCACCTCCTCCTTCTCTAATCCTCGGTGTGTTGAATAGAGTAGAACTAGGGTATTTAGTTATGCTTCTTAACCAAATGAAATGTTCGGGTTATAAGATATATTGAAATGTTTTTGTCAATATTGAACCATTGAAATGCAATGAGCACCAGTTTAAATGCTCATGCGTGAATGCTTATGATAATTGATCCGAATAGAATTTCAAGTTTAAGCATCGTTGTATGTGTATGGACATCTTTGTATCGCAGGGAAAATCCGAGTGGCCTATGTTTTGCCGGAGTGTTGATTGATTTCCGTGCCAGCAAATTTGAGGCGTTCGATATGTCCTATTTTAGCAAAGGTCATGCCGAGTTTTTTCGTGAATTTTAGCATGACTTGTGCTAGAATATGTAGGAAATATTGAGTGCCCGGATTTGCTAGAAAGAGAATTAAATGACATTTCAAGTTGACTTTAAGTCTGTCGGGCTCCATACATGACAGTCAAAATATAAGTGAGGGAGAGTCTCCGCCATATATGAGAGAAGAAGATTGCCGATTGTTGTTGTGGGGGTCGCTTCTCCTTCTTCTCCTTTTGCTAGACCTTTGTTATGCACTAGGGGAAGGAGGAGTTGCGACCATCATCGACGGTCGAAAAATAAGTGAGGGAGTGTCCACCATATATGAGAGAGAAAGGAGAATCCCGACAGATCGATAGTCAACCCGTGATGAATAATACTGATCTAATTTAGTTTTTTAGTACATATATTGAATTTTAGAAGTTTAATCTTTGAATTATGAACATAGGAAATGTCTGACGACGATGATAGGCTCCTGGAGTGTGACTGCTATGGCAATGACCGGGGTCTGTGTGACAGGCCTCACCTGGTGAAGGTCGGTGCTTCAGTATTAAGCTCCAGGAGACCTTCGATTTTGAAATGGTACGCAACGACGACAAGTGTTTTTTCATAATTAAGCACGACTTCTGCTTCTTCAATGTGTAATTTCGTCTTTTACAATTCGACTAGCTTATCCCATGCCATGCAATACGCTATGTCTTGGAGAGGTTGGATTTTGAAGACCATGAAAGTATGGAAACAAAGATAGTTCACCTAAGGACCCATCATGGATATTATTTTGCTGTAAATCTATACAATTCTGAGAGCGTATCCCATTTTGGTTGTCCGAATGGGGAAGCACTTTGCAAGACGTATGATTTTCATGAGGGTATGCTTGTCACCTTGGATCTTGGTGATCCTGCCATCGATGAAGAGAATATGGACATTTGGGTCCTTGTTGATACGCTTCCAATTCTACCGTCATGTGAGTTCCTCAAACATATTTGTTAAGTAATTTATATTGTTTATTTCAAAATAGTTGACAACTTATTTCCATTGACAGCAGATTTTCATTCTTCAAAACATGTAAGGAAGTTGGTAGGCCGAACCTACTACCCGATGTCGGATTTCGGGTTCCGGCAGACCCTCTAGGTTCGAACTCTGGGGTGCACGCGGAGATTTCACCCCCTACATACCCGCACCTCGTTGCCTCGCAAGGATCTAAAAATACACGAAGAGCAACACAAGGGACACAAGGTTTATACTGGTTCAGGCCACCATTATGGTGTAACACCCTACTCCAGTGTGTGGTGTGGTGGATTGCCTCTTGGGCTGATGATGAACCATACAAGGAAGAACAACCTCACGAGGGTGAGGTGTTCTTGTGGCTAGGCTCTCGATCGGATTGGATCAAGCTGAGATGAGATGCCCCCCCTCTCTACTGTGGTGGCTAGCTCTACTTATAGGCAGAGGCCATCGGCCTCTTCCCAAATATTAAGCGGGAAGGGCGCCAACAATTGGCCAATTTGAAGGGGAACATCTAGTACACTTATCTGACTAAAGTTGGTCCTCGCTTTGTCAAAGGCTCACGGTGGTGGCGCCGTCTTGGGCTCCACGATGACCTCCTTCCTGCCGTTCACGACGGTCTTGGTCTTATTGCACGAAATGGCTGCCTTTGCTTGATGCTCTAGCGCTTGCCTCCTTTGCCAAAAGGAAATGAGGGACCTTCTTGCGGGCTGGCGCGCCCTGGCGCCCTTAATGCGTCATGGCTTGCGTCATGGGCAACTTCGTGAAGTACCCGCCTTGATCTCTCCGCCTCCTCATGAGCCAGCTGACAAGGCCGTGCACGAGAAGCTTCTGTCGTCCGCCCAGCAATCTGGCCCCTCGCGAGGTCTTGAGCTAATCTTGATGAAGATGGGCCGTCTTGGGCCACCCCTTGAAACCACGCCGCGGGCGCGAGCGAGCAAGTCTGGTACCCCGTTCCCGAGCGCCAGCAGTAGCCCCGGGCCCAAAGCGGCGCTGGACTTGGCTGGCGAGAAAGCGAAGGGCAAGTCTGGCGCCTTGAGCCCTAACAGCCTGCGGCCTCGGGCGTCGTGTGGCAGTTGATTGGACGTGGGCACCTTAGCAACTGCGTGAATCGACAAAAGTGCGGCACCCGTCTAGGCTTTGCCTCCTTTGCCTTCTCCGGTCATTGCCCAGATCCCCTTTCTTGCGCCTTTCCTTCCTGCTTCCGAAATCTCCAGATCTACTTCGCCCGCGTACCTCAACAAGACATGGCGCCTTGCCATAACCCGGCCGGAGCTTGGTACTCATCCGCCTTGGACTCTCCGAACGTGTCGGAGAAGAGCCTTGCCAGTCGCCCGGATGATGGCGGCACAAAACAGCAGCAGAACAGCGGTGCTCAAGGCTGGCTCCGCCCTTCACGAGGACAAAGAAGCACCTTCTATCCGCTCTTCGTGGCGCCATTGCTGCCGGTCTGGTGCCTCCCTTTTCTGAGTTCTTACATTACTGTCCTCCGCCATTACAAACTGCAAGCTCGCACCTCGACCCCAACTCTGTTCTTCTTCTGGCGATCTTCGCCTACTATTGTGAGGCTCATGTCGGGGTGCAGCCCTCAATGGCCCTGCTGCGCCACTACTTCTACCTACGGGTCTCTCATGGGCCCATCACGCGTCTGTGAGCTTTATGCATATGGCAGCTCCGCGCCATCTCGAAGCCGGGAAGAGGATTGAGGGCTTCGAGGAGCAAGTGGGTCATAGTGAGCGCTGGGCGCATCCATCCTCGCTGATTCTACCCATGGAGCAGCCCCGGCCACCGACGATTGGTCTCGCGCAGAACTTCGTGGATCCCAGCGTGAAGCAGTCTTGGAGAAGATGAGCAGCGGACTGTGGCGGGCAACATGGCGGTGGCGAAGCTGACGGGCGTCGCTCTGAGGGAGTTCTTTGGAGCACGGGTGGCCCTTGACCGGTACTCACTTCGGCTGTGGAGGCCTCGCCCGAGCCTGTAGTCTTGGCCAGCGAAGATCTGGCGTGGTCCTCAATCTTTGGTCGGGGAGGCGTGGCGAGGCTGGGCGCTCATGTACCCTTGTTCGCCGAGATGATTGGGAGCAATTGGTGGACTCCATGCCGTTTTCAGCGGGGCGGGCTGTGCCGTGGAGGTACCGAGGACCGGCGGCCATGACAGCGGTGAGCGTGTCCTCAAGCGACTCCAGCGGAGGAGGAGGAAGAAGAGCGGGGAGAGGGCGACTCGAGGCGACCAAGCGGAAGTCGAGGCGCCCTCCCGGCGCAGGTCCGCGCTCTCGCCTCTTGCGGCGGCAGCGAGGATGGCGATGGCGGGGCAGCGAGCCTGCCCTCGATCGAAGAAGGACAGGGCCAGGGCTGGTCCCCAGCAGGTCTGCCCGGCTCGGCGACACAAGCGCGCCTCCTGCTCCCGATCCTCTTGAGGCTGATCCATGGCGGCTCTCGGGCTTCAAGTTCGGCGGAGATTGCTCGAGCCAGCGATCGATGACGATAAGTGCTTGATTCTTGCTTTATTTCTTGCTTTGTCATTTGAGGCTTGATATCTCTATTCCTTGGCTAAGCTGGCGCTGCTGCAAAGAAAGTGAAGGGCTCTGAGGCTTCATCAAGGCGATGCCTCCACCCTTGAAAAGAAGGTGATGGCAAGACGGGCCTCTCCTGCCAGTCATCCTCGTGAGGCTGGCGGAGCTAGGCTGGCGGCTCAGCCCCCATAGCTAGCGACTCGCGAGTATCCTTGCTGATGCCACTACTGCCTTGGCTGCCGGGTGCGAAGGTCCCGCCTCGAGATCTTTGTGGTTCGCTGCCGTCCTCTCCTCCTGCTCCACCAACTCTTTGTCTCTCCGACTCCTCCGCTGTCTGGATCATGCTGCTGCTGGCTGGACCGGCTGGCAAAAGATCTTCTGGCGCCGACCCTCGCTTAGTGGCGGGCGCTGGGCTGGCCTCGGCTGGGTTCGCTCGATGCTTGATTCAGCGGTGCTGGTTCGAGCATGACGGCTTGTGATGAGAGAAACATGCCGTCCTTGGGGCAAAAGGCCGCTCATGACGCCGCCTTGGGGAGGTAGCGATGTCGAGGGTTCTGCAAAGTATTTGGAGAAGCGAGCTGCAGAGACCTGCGTGACCAGCTGCCAAGGAAGCCGCGTTCGCCAAGAAGGAGGAAGACATGAAGGCTCCCAAAGCGGCCGTCAGGGACGGGATGCCAAGATTAACGGCGCCCGCGACGCTTGGGTCGCTGGAGCAGGAGTTGAGGCGAAGAGGTCGAGCTAGATGGCAAGCGCTGGTCCTCGCCGAGGACGCGTGGCCTTAATGGAGATGTGGCGAAGGCTTGCACCTTCTTGAGGTCGCTTTATGACAGCGGCTGGAAAGCCAGCTGGCGGTGTCGAGGGCAGCCACCAAGCTGCTTCCCTTCTGGTCAGCGCCCTTGAAGATGTCACCCTTGGCCTTGGCCCCACGGTGAGGCGGCGCGTCATCTATCTTCGCGGTGATGCGGCGTCCTTACCCGTCTACCTTCGCGATCCAGCGTCGACCTCGACGATCTGCTGGAGCCCGTGGCGGCGTGCTTGCGCTGCCGCTGTTGAGCCGTGAAGGTCAGCGGAGGCTCTGTTGGCGAGTTCGGACCTTCAGCACCAAGGCAAGCGGCGCTGCGGTCACGAGGCTTCACGAGGCAAACCCGCCCCGCGCAGCTCCGCCGTCAACAAGTGACTCCTTTGTGGCTCATGTTCTACTTTCAGCTCCTACAACATGCATCATGCCTCGGGGAGGCGTTTAAACTTGCATTTGGCATTGTGAAAACAGTTATGGACTGTAATATTTGCTTTTGAATTCCTCGAGATTTGCGCTTTTCCTTCCTACTTGCTTATGTTCTACCGGCTGGCCGGCCAGCGCATACCTCGGCCGCCGTTAGACGACCGAAACCAGGGGCGGGACTAAGGGTGGCGGCTACATGACAAGTTAGGCTCTGAGTCGCGATACTCAGGAGTCCCCTTAGCGCCTGAACAACAAGTAGGGAAGTGAGATGTATGGGTGAATTTACCATTCTACCTCTGTAGAGCCCGGCCCGCGCATACCTCAACGCCGTTAGCCTTCGGAACTAAGGGTGAGGGCTACGTGACGATTAGGCTCTGAGTCGCGATGCTCAGAGTCCCCTTAACGTTGAGCGGCCCGTACCTTAGCTCTGCTTTCGGGGAGGGGCGTCACGACGAACCAGGCTGAGGGGCTGGCTGGAGTGGCGTCGTCTGGCGTGACCAGGCGTAGCCCGTGCCCAGCCCCTGCGCGGCACTCCCGAGGGGCGTTGCGGCAGGCGGACATTGAGCTCTGGGCTCCCGAGGTTGATGTGGCGGGGCCACCCTCGATTGTTTATCACCAGCGGGCATAGCACTTCCGTATGTGTGCAGGCATAGCCCTCCTCGGCGGTGTCATCAGCCAGTAGCGAGACATGGTGCTTCCAGCAGTGCGTGGGAGTTGGCTCCCCTCGGGAGAAGCCAGGCGTGTACAGCCCATACGACCGTGGCTGCACGATGGGGCTGACGAGGTGTATCTGGGCACCCGTGAGCCAGCCAGCGGGACTCACGAGGCCCCTACCTCAAAGCGGGTTCGCTGGCACTAAACCTTAACTTGTGATGTGTTCACTGCAAATTTGGTTGATGCGGCGCTCTCGTCCTCGGGTCCCGGCCCTCGGCGGGTCTCGGCCGTCATTGGTATGCCGGTCGCGATCACGATGGACAAGGCGGAGGGTGAGGCTGGAGAGCGATGGGAGCCCATGAGTCCGATGCTCGGTACCCCCCTTTAGCGTGCAAGCGGCCGACATGAAGGAAGAAGGGGTGCGTGGACGGGCATCAAATAACAATCATGATGGGTCAAGCATACGACCGAATAAGCATAAGAGGGTACATGCCGCTGGGTCTGGCCCAGTGGCTTGGGGATGATGCAGCCGAGGCGCCCCGATAAGGTAAGCTAGGAACATGAGTAAAGGGATACCGCCGCGAGGGACGGACCCTGGCACAGGAATGATGCAGCCACAGGGGCACTCCCAGCTGGAAATGAAACTTGAAGGATGTCACTGATAACATTGAAGATGAAGGATGCTTTGAAGTAGTAGGCGTCGTGGGCTCTGAGCCGATCTTCACGAGCCCCCAGCCCGGGGAGGCTCCAGTGGCTGGCTCCTCGCGGACCATCTCCATCTCCGCCGGGACTGCGAGCAGCTGGCCTCCTGAGCCTCAGGATGCTCCCCATGAGGCGGCCAGCGTGGCATCCGCGTTCGGCTGCCGTAGGGCATCTGAGCGTGGCTGTGGGGTGGACCTTCCTGGCGCCCCAGCGTGAGGGCGGAGGCACTCTGAGGCGGCTCGGTTGAGCCACTGGTATGTCGATCTGAGCCGCAGCCCACCATCCTCGCTGGATGGGGTGCTCGGCAGTAGCGGCGGCTGCCACTCATGACTCTTGACTCCTGCAGCTCTGAATGATCTGGTGACGAACTCCTAAGGGTTTGGCCCTCCTTGCCTTGCTCCTTCTGAGGAAACATGCTTTGAAACACGCCTCCAAGTGGTGCCCAAGCGCCTCCCTCGTGACCTTAGCAAGGTCGGTGGCCCTCGGGGAGGCCCCGAGCCTTGCTCGAGGAGGGGCTAGGCGTGCCTTCCTATCTGACGAAGGGTGACCCTGAGCAGCGCGGACCACGAGGGCCTGCCTCCCGAGGGTCGGGCCGGCGATGTCTTCTTCTTCTTGGGAGCAGCCTCGGGGAGCCTCCGCTCCTGTGATCTGGGTCTTCAAGTGGCCGGGGCTTGAAAAGCCGCTCAGGAGCACACCGCATCTCTCTCTTCACAAGGCACCGTGATGACTCTACGCTCCCGGCATCTTGAGGGCGTTGTATCCGTGATGAGTCCGACCATGAATTTGGCGAGCTGGGTGCAGGGATGGCATTGTATGGCGGCCGAATGTGGCGTCGAAGTCGATGAGCTCGGTGCGGTGGTTGTTGAGCACCCGAAGGTGATAGGGGGCGAACCTGCTGTCGGGCTGTGGAGCCATCGGTGACTCGGAGAAAAGGCTTGGTTGGTGAAGCTGATTGTAAGGCACTTGGAGATTGTTGAATGTCTCTCTGGACAGGACATGGAGCCTGCTCCACCATCGATGAGAGTCTGGTGACTTGCGTTCTTGATGATTGGGGAACAAAGCATCGGGAGGACTCCGGTGTGGGCGCGCTTGAGCTGATCCGCCGAGCTGAATGTGATGGCGCCGCTGACCACTGAGAGGTGCGGCGGCCGAGCTTAGGGAGGCTGCATTCGCCATGGTGAACTGCTTGAAGATCGTTGAGAGGCTGGGGCTTGAGCTCCGCCCGGGATGCAAGCGATCGCGGCTCCTAAAGCCCCCAACCCCTCGTCTTGATGATGGTCCTCATTTCTCCTTAGCTCACGGTGGCGGAGGAGGAGGCCTCGTTTCCTTGTGGGTGATCCTCGCGGATGATCCTCAACCTCCCTCGCGAGGTTGATCCTGCCGATGGTCTCGCGAGGTTGGTTGGGCCACCCTTGGCGAGGCCACGGTCTTCCAGCGTCTGCGTTTCTTCCTCCTCCTCTGCCGTAGCCTCGATCATTGCGGTCGGGCGTCGACCGGTCGCCCTTCTCGCCTGGCTCGGAGTTCTTGACATTCGTTGGTGTTGTGGGTGTGGAGGTCGTGGTACACATTACGGGCTGCCCTTGGAAGACTTCGGACTGATCTCTGCCTCGCTTGGTATCTGGTTACGCATGAACACGGCAGCCGCTTCGCTTCCGTCCTTGACCTTGGGCTTCTTCTCATACGGGTCTGCGGCTGGTAGCTCGAGGAGGAAAGGCGTCCTTCCTCAGCCCTGGCGCGCCAGTCCGCTAAGTTTAACAGCTCCAAGTATGTGCAGAGATCTTCATGCATCGCCAGCTCCTCCTTCATCTTGGCGTCCGCACACCGTCGGAGAAGGCTGAGATGATGGCCTCCTCGGTCACCTTAGGAATCTTGAGCGATGCGATGTTGAGCGCTGGATGTACTTCTGCGGGGTCTCTCACGGCTGCTGCTTGATCGGCGCATGTCGCTCCGGCGAGGAGGCGATCGCGAGTGCCTTGGAAGTTGGCGATGAAGCGGGTGCGCATCTCATCAGGAGGAGATCGTGCGAGGCGAGTTCGAGAGCGAGGAATGGGCACCATCTTTGGCGCCATGGGAAAACAGTTCGCCATGACCTTCGTCCCGTTGGCGGCCGATGCCCAGCTCGTGAAGCTGGAGGAACTCCGAGGTCGGCCGTGCCGTTATGGCGAGAGCAGGTGCAGCTGAACTTGCCAGACCCCCCGTGACGCTGCGCCTTTCGGTGGTGAAAGCGCGGCCTCTGCTGTGGCCCCGGGAGGCCTTTGGTGACGAAGGGCCTGGTCTTGCGGGTCCCCATGCACTACGCTGGGAGCAGCGGGGTCTTAGCGTCTTTGGAGCAGGGCCTTGGTCGTGGCGGGCGGTGCGAGGAGCACTCGGGCAGCTTCTTGGGGCGAGGACCTCTCGACAGCTCTGCTCTTGCTGCGCTGGTCTTGGACGGAGTGGGTTTCGCCCAGGCCACAGCGCCTTGGGGCCATGGCGCCTTCTTGAGGAGGCGGTGAGGCGCCCTGGGCTTCCTCGCATACGCAGGGAGGCGCGGTGTAGCAGAAGGGCGGCTAGAGGGAGCCCCTGCGCCTGGACAGGCTCGGCGGCAGCGGTCGAGCCACTCTTCGTGAAGCGTCGTCGGCAGGGTGGTAGCGCAGGACCCGCGATGGCCCGGCCGAGCCTCCAGTCTTGTAGTCTGTGAGCGACGAAGAACCGGTGGGGCGAGTGAAGGAAGTAGCAGTCTGGCCGTCTCGCCTCACAGACGGATCTTGGGGCGATGCTTGCTGCTCGTTCCCGTCGGGCAGTGGCGGCGTTAACAGGCGACTGACGAAGCAGCGAGCGCGACGCCCGAGGCCGTCTGGCGGCAGAGTAGCGAGGCGGCTCGGCGGTCGGCGCTGGCCCGGCGAGCATCGACATGGATCACGATGGCGGCGAAAAACGAGGCGGCGGAAGCGGTTCGGTGCACCTACAGTGCGTAAATGTCGGTTCGGGTTCGGCGGACCCTCTAGGTTCGAACTACAGGGGTGCCGCGGTGATCTCACCCCTACCTACCTGCACCTCGTCGCCTCGCAAGGATCTAAAACTACGAAGAGCAACACAAGGGACACAAGGTTTATACTGGTTCGGGCCACCATTGTGGTGTAACACCCTAGTCCAGTGTGTGGTGTGGTGGATTGCCTCTTGGGCTGATGATGAATCATACAAGGAAGAACAGCCTCGCGAGGGTGAGGTGTTCTTGTGGCTAGGCTCTCGATCGGATTTGATCAAGCTGAGATGAGATGTCCCCCCCTCTCTATTGTGGTGGCTAGCTCTTCTTATAGGCAGAGGCCCTGGGCCTCTTCCCAAATATTAGTGGAAGGCGCCAACAATTGGCCAATTTGAAGGGAACATCTAGTACACTTATCTGACTAAAGTTGGTCCTCGCTTTGTCAAAGGCTCTGGTGAGTGGCCGGCTTGGGCTCCACGATGACCTCCTTCCTCCCGTTCTGACGGTCTTGGTCTTATTGCACGAAGCGGCTGCCTTTGCTTGATGCTCTCGCTGCGCTTGCCTCCTTTGCACCAAGAGAAATGAGGACCTGTGTGGGCTGGCGCCCCCTGGCGCCCTTAGTGCGTCATGGCTTGCGTCATGGGCACCTCGTGAGGTACCCGCCTTGATCTCTCCACCTCCTCGCGAGCCAGCCTGGCGAGGCCGTGCGAGAAGCTTCCTGTCGTCCGCCCGCAATCTCAGCCCCTAGCGAGGTCTTGAGCTAGTCTTGATGAAGATGGGCGTCTTGGGCCACCTTGAGTCACGCCGCGGGCAGAGCGAGCAAGTCTGGGTACCCCGTTCCCGAGCAGCGACACCCGATGGCGCAGAATTAACTTATCATGAGAAAGATCGTCTTATCTCATTTATTATTGATGTTGAGAATTACAATATCAATTATCAAACTCCTGCACATTATGGTCAATACGTGCCACTACTGCACGTGCTGACCTATGGTAACATCCATGGAGATGGCATGGTAAGATTTTTTTACTATTACGACATCCGTGCATCTTTTTCATATACACTACTACAGGATGCTGCTAACGCGACACTACGATCAGAGACCTTTCGAGAAACTGTGTGCGATGCAATAATCACAAACGATGCTGTATGAAAACCGTCAGAAATGATGCAAAACGTTTGCGATGGAGGATGCATCAAGCATGGTTCTGATTTTAGTTGCGTGTGCGATGCAGGGCATACGGTTCAGCTCAATTAACTGTTTGCGATGATGAGGAACAAAAGAAACAGGTAGCCAGATGAAGGTGCGTGTGATGTATAGCATACGGTTCACTCAGATGAACTGTTTGTGATTAGGCAACACAAAAGAAACGGTCAACAAGATTCAAGGTGTGTGCGATATATGGCATGCGGTTCACTCGGATGAACTGTTTGTGTTGAGACATGAGAACAGAAACGGTTCAAATTAACAAGATGTGTGTGATACGAGGCAAACAAGTCTGTAATCAGAAACGTGTGCGAAGCGATAAGAACCGAGGCGATTACTGCTAACAAGCACGTGTGTGTTGTGAGCAAGCGATTGCTGGTATACAATTGTGAGTGATTGATGAAAACATCAGCAGCGGGTTCCATTGTTTAGTCCGTTAATGCGATGTGATTTTCTTTGTCCGCACACCATCTATACTCTGTCTACATAGCATCAACATATATACTTAAAAGACAGCATTGCATAACCAAATTAAGCATACAATTACACAAGTGACTACACACATAACATTTGCACACACCAAAGTAAGCAATTACATGCATACTAAAGTAGGAGAAACGAGGATCTAATCATCTACTTATTGTTGCGACGACGCTTGCCATTGCTCTGCTTCCGGCTGGATCCCTGGTCGTTTTAGGGAAGGAGGGACTTCTCATGTCAACGATCCGCCAATACATGTCATAGCTCGTGTACGCCTCCTTGGCCGCGTAGACGACGTGAGCTTTCTCGAGTTTCTCCATCCAGGCGGAGTGCAAGGCACGCTTGTCCTTGTTGCACAAATCCTTCATGTCTCTGTAGTAGGGGTCGATGATGGCCTCGGCGAGGTGAACTAGTGAGTCCTTCTCATCCTCCTTGTTGCCCCAGATCTTGTATTGGCCCTGGATGTCGACAAGATTCTGGCAGGCGATGCCCGAACTCTCGAGTGCCTTTACATCGTTGGTGATGTCCACCATAGCAAACATGTAGTGGGGGCTATTGACAAACCTGGCGAAACACTTGCAAGGCCTTGTGGCCAGGCAGTAGTGGTAGACGAGGACGTGGTGGCGCACGCACATCTAGGAGACGGCGACCTTGGGAAGAGACCCGACACGAGTGCGGGTGTACTCGAGGTCGAGCCCGACCACCTTGTACTTCTCCTCGGCAAGCAATAGCTCCATGATGTGGATGGAGTGCTCCGCCCAGATCGGATCATTGGTGTACACCACCGAGAGGTCCATGAACCTTCTGTGGGTGTCCACCACGGCACGCATGGTGAACTGCTGCTCGTCGTCGGCAGCTGCTCGAGCGCCATTGGGCAGCGAGGATACCCTCTAAATTTCTCGTGGTGGGTGTGCTCCTTGCAATAGTGGAAGGCGCGATCGAAGGTTGAAGAGACACAAGGGTAGGTTAAATGGCTGCTGTAATAAATGGTGGCGGCGGCCTGTAATAAATCACGTATTGTCACGATGTTCATAGCGGAGAATTCCATAATCCGATTGCAGCTTCACAACACCACACCCAGGCGTGGACACTCGAGTCACGATAATTAATTATCGCTCTCTGATTACTGCAGTGGAATAAACCAACTGTGTGCAATAATGTAGAAGATCGCTGATCGAGTTAGCTATCACTGGATCGTGTCTTTGTGAGATCGACAAGGTAAACTGATTAAGTGAATGGTTAATAAAATCTAAGACCATTGCATATTAAGGTCAAAATAGTGCTAGCAATATACGAGTCTCATATGATGCCATTCAACAATTGTACCACAAAAGCTCGAAATGTTACAAGGTTCAAATTCCAGAGTTTAATGGTTCAAATTCGAAGATTACAAGGTTCAAACTGATATTAGAAATGAAATTCAGCTCATCAGCTGCAAACGCTCGTGCTGATGCGCTAAAAATGGATATCAGAGAGGTTCAAACTAATATCACCGCTTTTAAGTCTGGCTTCGAAACCTCACAATTTTTGCAAAGGGGTCAGCCATTGAGAAGTCATGTATGGGGTTGACCAGGTGACTTACGATTACTCTGTCATCTAAAGTTCCAAAATGAAATTCAGCATTTTTGGAGCCTACTCCATTCTTCCGCAGGCGCCGACGCTGATCAATAGACCATTCATTTTTGCAAAAGAAATGTAGGGAAAACCTCATTTCCTTTAGCACCCTTGCTCTGAGAACAAAGAACCAGGCGAATATAATCTCCGATAAGGTCCCTCGGTAGGAGTTCAAAGTAATTTCTGAGAGATGCAAATCTAGGCATTCGACGTGATTGTTATATTGTATCACATTATCCACCACTGGGCCTAATCTTATCTGCAAAAGAAGAAAACGTGTTAGTGCCTACTAGTAGTTTTGAACATTACTACAAGACTAGCTATTTGGTTTGTAGGATTTATAAAATGCACTAACATGCCATCTTCGATCTAACATGATTAACATGGGCATTTGATTACATTCTAGAAAAATGTAGCCTTCTTCACAAGAGGTTGGAGTGGATGAAAAGTTCCCTAAGAAAACTAGTACAGATGAATCCAAAGGAGAAATGCTTATTGACTATAACCATATGGATCAAGCAAGCAATATGGGGGGCATGTATGTCTGAAATCCTCCAAAAGAACCTTGAAATCGTAGTACATTGTCATTGTAAACTTGGAAAAAGGTGTCACAAATTGAACTCCCTTATGGTTAACATTTAACGGAAAGAACATCACCTCGATATATAGCTTCTCCGAGCACGGAAAGCATCTCGAAGCGACAACTTGCTCCAGTCGGCCCGATAGATTCTAGTGCCAAGACCTTCACCGTGTGCGATTTGAGGTCAAGCTTATCGGAATCATTTCTGAATGACAGACGAACAAACATCTTCAAAATTAGAAATAATGTTAATTTTAGAAGGAGAGGTAGAAAGGCGGCTGTTGTACTGAGCAGTGTGGATCCAATAACAAGTTTGGAGTATTTGTTGGGCAGTAGCCCTGCTTGTCAATTTGGCGTAGAAATGACATTGATTCTTATTGGACCTTCTTGATCACCTACAAGTAATCTATGAAGTGCAGGTGTGTTACGGATGACTATACCGTGGTCCACCTTTTGTGATGTCTTCTGCCGCACCACAACACACATAAATAGTCAGGGAGTCATGGAGGTGATGTGGAAGGTACTCAACCCATTGATCACTGAAGGCAGAAGGAACTTCGAGTGCTGTACAGCCACGGGCAGGCGCTCCATGTCACCCTTTGAGAGGCGGGGCGGCGAGCTTGAGGTGCTTGATCGTGGTAGAATAAACGTGGCGTGATAACCCTTGTCGGGGTTGGGTGAAACATATGCCAAGGATGGCTTATCATGGTGGGAGGCGAGTAGAAACGCCGCCCGGTGCCGGAGGCGGGATGAGGCGTGAACCTGAGCAGCAGAATACTTTACCCAGGTTGGGGCTCTCCTAGGAGATAACACCCCTAGTCCTGCTCTGCGGGGTCTCCGCATGATCACTAAGGCACAAGTGAATACACAGGTGCTCCTTGAGTTGTATGCTAGAGGTAGGAGAAGGCAAGGCTAGCTCTCTCCTTCCTCTATGATCTGGTCTAGTCTAACAGGTTCGGAACCCTTTGCATGGGTGCCCTGGGGGGTTTATATAGGCCTACCCCCAGGAGTACAATGGTAATCCGGCCGGGCGTAGGGCTCGACCGTCAGTCTCTTCGACCGCCGACTTCTCCGCCGACTGCTGGGGCCCGCTGCCCGGTGGGCCCCGCCGACTGGCTGGGTACGGGGCCGACATGCCGTACCCGCCCGCTCCTGGGTCTTGTCGGCAGCTGATCAGTGTTGCCGTGTCTCACGATGATCGCGGGCTAGGTTAGAGGGTCATGGCTACAGCTCCGCCGCTGGCTGACGATTCTGTAGCCACTTCTGTCTCGTCGATTAATGGCGGGGCCAGGAAGAGGCGGGGCGACTCCCTAAGGGCTGACCTCCCTCGGGTCCGGTGGTAGGGCTCTCACCGTCTTGGACTCTCGGACTGTGGTGGGGCCCATCGTCCTTCAGGACATAAAGACAGGCCGTTGTGGGGCGGGACTCCTTTGCTCGTGATGATGTCATGGATAGCATGGAAAGCAGTGCGGCGCCTTGCGGAGATCTCCACGGTACTATGCACTATGGCCACGCCAGCCCACAGAAAGGAGGGATGGGCTATCTGTAGCCATTCCCGTCCGTCCCGCCGATGAGGCATGGGCTTTGTTGTTGTCGTGGCCGACTCCTCGGGGCAGCTTCCTAAACCGCCCGGTGGAATCGGCTTGTCTGAACTTCGCCTCTAGGACTCGGCCGTTTATGGCCAGCCGGTCGTCCCTCGGCCGGCTTCGGAGGCGGCCCTTCATCTGCCGTCTTGAGTGGCGCTGATCAGCCCGATGTCTTGAAAGGTTACGGGCTTGGGTTAGCCTACCGTGGCCCATTACTCGGCGATAGTCTTAGAAGCTGGTGAGGCGTCGCGGGTGATTGGTTGAGGAGCCTCATCAGTTTCCATCTTCCAGTGTTTGAGATGGAGTTTCTTCCGTCTTCCGCCAGGCCAACTGGTAGGAGTCAGAATCGCCCAATCTGACTTGTCGAAAAATTTTCAAACGCCTCGGCGAGATCCAAGTGGCGTGCTAGCTAAGCTTCCAGGCCGCCGCCCTTGGACCTGTCACGTGGTGGCGACGGCGGGCCAGCCGGCCACCCACATCTTGTGACAGGCGCTTGCAGTGAGGCCCGCCACTACCACACCTCGGCATGCGGCGGATCCTCGGCCGTGGTGTGCGGTTGAGATTCAGCGAATTCTGCTGGCGCGATAACTCCGGCCTTTATGGGGGCATGGGGTAGTGGCGCGATAAATCCCACAACCGCCCCTCGGCCATGCCCATAGGCCTATAAGTAGGCGGAGGAGGGCGGCCAGACACGCGCCCTCCTCCTTACTACTCCTCTTTCTCCTTCCTCGTCGTCGCCTCCACGCCATCTTTGAGCACCATGGCGCCGTCCCGATGAGCTCCTCTTCGGCGCCCGCCCCCAGCGGTGCACTCGGCGCGTGGGATGGCTCTGAGTTCCAGCGACCATGTCGATTTCCTCCATAAGGCAGCGGTGGCTGCCCGCAAGGATTTCGTGAGGTTAAGCCTTGCGGAGAGAAATCTGTTGGTGCGGAGGCCTTGGCGGGTCATCTTCGCTTCCTTGCCTTGCGGCCTTGGCTTGCGGTGGCGGCTTCTTCAACCCTTCCTCGACTTATCACGGTCTCGGCCGCACCACCTCACCCCAACACGGTGGTGTTGCTGTCCATATAAATCACCGTGTGCGAAGGCTTCCTCATCCTCCTCACCATCGAGCTCAGGGGAGTTCTTCTACTCCAAACTCGGCACACACGTCGCAGGCGTGCCGGCCCAGTGCGGCGCGTTCATCGCGGTGTGGAGGTCGGGGGCCGACAATCCGTTTCCCCAATCACGCTGATAAAATCGGTGAAGATGTGGCGAGTCGTACTTCTCGTGAGGCGTCTTCGCGGAGGCTGGGTCAACCTGCGGCTTACACCGGCCCACCAGTGGAAGGCGGCCCAACTGGTCGTACCAGGCCAGGACTACGGCGCTGCTGGAGCCGCCGCCATCATGAGGCTCAGGTGCTACTTGGTCGGAGGCTTGGCCGGGCCTGATTTGCTGGCGCCGCCGTGGCGCCAGTGCTCCCGCTCAGGGCCGCCCTCATGATCTTCGAGATGGCGGACGCCGGGACTCGAGCGGCTGTGCACCAAGGAGATGCCTCACAAAGAGGTAGCCTACATGGTGAACTATCTTGCGAGCTGTGAGCTCTCGGAAGAGTGGCGGTTCGGCAAGGAGCCTTATTCACGCGCCAATCCTCCGTCCATGGTGAGTTGTCTCTTTTTCCTTTAACCCTTTTTCTCGAGTCCGTCTCGTCGAGTCCGACCAATCGGTCTTTGAACAGAGCCCCCAGCCGGCCCGGCACTTTGCAGGCCGGCCGTAATTCCTCCCGGCGGGCGGAGGCGGCGTCGGCGACCCGACTTGGGGCGGCCTTGGAGGGCAGCGCCGAGGAGGAGGCGGCGAGGCAGGTGGCTTGAGTCTCGAGCCAGCCTCGAGGACTGGCTGGCAGACACGGGAAGTCGCCCGCGCCACCAGCCAGCCCGGCGAGCAGGCGCGAGCTCTTCTGGCATGCGGATGCCCAAAGCGTAGAAAAGCATGAGACATGGCGAGCATGTTCGTGACGGCCAAAAAGCCCAAGGGCTCGACGCGACGACCAAGTGGGACGAAGCGGCTGCGAAGGCCAACCGCTTCCGTAGGGAGGTGAAGACGCCGCAGCTGGTTTTTGCGTAAGTGCTACCTTCCTTTGCATCTTCATTTTTTCTTCATTGATCTTGTCTGAGTTCTTTTGCTGGTTTCCCTTGGTCAGGGATCCCCTCTCTCTTGAGAAGGTGGCTGCCGCCAGCATGGTGAGGTCGGCAGAGACTTCCGCCACCACTCGGCGGATTGACCCAGCCGCCGACCTCCGGGAGGCGAGGGAGCGGAACGCACGAGAAGCGCGTGAAGAGCAGGCAGCCGCCCATACGGAGAAAGCGGGGCCGCGCCATGGCTGGCGGAGGCGAGGCCGGCCGGCAGGCAGCAGGCTAAAGAAGCACACCGCCAATCGGCGGTTTTGTCATTCCTCGAACTCGCGCCACCACCTCCGGAGTTCACCTGGCCCAGGGGAAGCGTGGCGGAACCGGTCATGGAGAGGATGGCGGTGAAACCGCCATGCGGGACGTGTCGTGCCACCACGCCGCTGTTGGGAGCATGCAAAGCGGGCAGCGGCGGACCGCGGTGCATGCTGAAGAGGAGGTTACGGAGGCCTGGTTCTCGAGGTCGGCACACCAGCGTCGCCGCCTTGCAAAAGCTGCCTCGGCGCCGCGCCCTCTGAAGACGGCGCCCGCGAGCTCCTCGATCCGGACACAGGCGGCAGCGCCCGCGCCCATTGGGTGGAGTGCGAGGCGGGGCAGGCCCGCTGAATCGGGCACTTTGGGCGTCAAGCCAATATCTGAGCGGCGAGGCCATCAGAACTGCCACAAAGGCGCATCGGCAGCAGAGAGCCGTCCGGGTATGTTTCCTTCTTCTTTGTTTACATTTCTTGTGCTTCTCGGTGGGGTGCTGGCCAGTACCAGCAGGTGTAGTCCCGATTTTGGGCGGCTGCTTGGCGGTGACTCGGAACTGTCGGCGAGTTCAGAACTAACACTTGTCTGAAATTTTTTGCGGGACTACCACAATCTCGGCGTGACCGCCTTCAACTCAACGTCCGAGGAGCTGGCTCGGCGGACTCTTGACTTGTCGAAAAGCTGGAGTAAGTCATCTCTTTTTTCTGGAAGTATTTGGCGCTTCCGAACTGCTGTAATCCCGAGATTCGGGCGGTGCTGGCGGTCGAGTCGGATCTCCGGCCCTATTCTTCTTTACATTGATGACTCCTTTTTTCACGAGGCGCGCATGGCCTACGCAGGCTGTAGTCCCCGAGATTCGGGCCGACTGCAGAGCAGTCAGGCCGGATCTCCCCGGCGACTGTTCTTCTTTGTTGGTGACTAACACCTTGTTTTCTTCTTTCTTCCGCAGAGGCCAATGCCACCTTGCAGCAGCAACTGGGCGAAGTCAACACCACGTCGCGCGCCAAGGAGGAGGAGTGCAGCAAGCTGGCAGAGGAGCGCGACCGGCTGGTCACGCAACTGGAAGAACAGAAGGAGCTCCTCAAGAAGGCCCAGAAGGAGGCGGAGGACAAGGAGACCGGCCTCCTTGCTGAGTTCGCGAGCGAATTCTCCTCCTGGACTGACAAGGAGGCGATGCTGACTTCCGGCTTCCATGAGATCGAGGATATAGTCGATGGTGAGCCTCCCTCATTTTTCTTCTTTGCGCCGCCGGCTGCTGGTCCATAATTTTGTTCTTAAGCTTACATCTTGGCAGACTTCTTCCACAGCCACTTCGGGCCGCCAACGACCGCCAAGCTGATCGCGAAGGCGGAGGCGGGCAGCCGAATCGCCCGCTGGCGCCCCAGACCCTTAGCGAACAGATCACGAGCATCAAGAGCCGTCTTGGCCGGCTCACGGATGCCTCGCCCGGCTTGGCGTGTCGGCACCAGGCGATCACCACCACAGCGGACATGCGGCACCGCGCACCCCAGTCGGACTGTCGGTGGCTGAGTAGCGACCGACCGTCTTGAGAGCTGGAAGGCTCTTGACCCGGCTGGGCAGCTGGCCTTGGAGTTAAATCAAGGCGTGGTACCTGAGCTGAGCCTGGCCCAGGTAGCCACATTTAATTTGGAGCTCGGAGGTTAGCGGTCAAGAAGACAATCTCGTCAAGCGGGGGTGTCAATCGAGTACACGACACCAGCATCTTCGTCCGGGCGGGTTGAAAGCAGGACGGCGCCCGCCGAATAGTTGGGCTCAACCCAAGCAGCGGTGAGGACTCGGCGGAGGTGATTGACTCAATGGCGAAGAAGAAGAAAGCGGCGGAGGAGGATCACGAAGAGGCGCCCGAAGGTTGGGCGGACGGCCAACCTCAGCTCGACCGCACCTCCAGCAGAGCAGCGCCCGCGACCTGGCCAGCCGCCTGAGGCGACCAGCGAGACCGACCAGCCGGCCGCTCGACAGCAGGCACCACCGACTCCTCCGATCCTCCGAACCCTTACGCGCTTCCTGGGCGCCATTTTATCTTTTACTTCATCTGCCTATTAGTCTCGATGAACTTGTTAATTTTGCATAATTCCACCCGCGGGGTGTATCTTGAACTTTGTTGAAGATCGGCCATGGGCCTTTGTTATGTAAATATTTTTTCGAGTTCTATCTTCTTCTTGCTTACTGCTCTATGGCTTTTTCCTTTGCCGCCTTCCCTTTGTTGCCGTCTTTCCAGCCACACAGCCGCTCTGTAGACTGATGCTGGGTCAAGTGCTTAGCTACCTTGGGAAGGCAAGTACTTAACAGCTTAGAGTTCTTTAGCAACTTGAGTAGAAAATAGCGGGCGGCTGCTCAGCGATCGATGCATAAAAATCTGAAGCGGCAAACTATGCACATGCTTTGAGTCCTTAGCCACTTTTCATGTGGGCACCCTTTCTACCTTACTCCTGCCCCACCGTCTGATCGCTCTGCGACTGCTGCTTCTGGCAGAGAGGCGGCAAAGTGCCACACATTACTTGTCGGCTGCAGAAGCATTTCATAGTTCAAAGCGGCAAGTCCCAGGTCAACTAGTGAACCGGTGCGGGCGACAAAACAAAAATTACATACTCATAGGCATAATTCTTATCATATAGATAAAGAGGCAGTCGAGCTCTTCTCGAGGACCGAGTCTTTATGCGTTAATACAAAAGGTAGTGGTACATACTGCATCAAGCTGTAAAATCTTGGAGGATATTTGCATTCCATGGCGCTCCGTATCCTTGCGGAGTTGTCCCTCTTCAGCGTTCGAGGGCTTACGGCGTCGATCGGTAGTAGGAGTCGTTGCCCAACACTTTCTTTGATGATGAAGGGGCCTTCCCAAAGGTGCTGAAAGCTTGTGCTGTACATTTGTTCCTTTGGATCGATCGGAGCACAAGGTCTCACTTTGGAAGATCTCGGCTTGACCTTCGATTGTAATGTCGGCCGAGCTCTGCTGCTGGTAGATCTTTGGACCGGTGAGTGCCAACAGCCAGCCCTCTTCCGCGGATCGGCGCCCGTCTTGTCGTGCTTCTTCCGCCTCCTCTTTGGTGTACATGGTGACTCGAGGAGTCGAATTCTATATCCGTTGGGATGATGGCTTCGGCACCGTGAAGCGAGGAAGAAAGGCGTGAAGCGGTTGACTTGTTTGGAGTTGTCGTAGGCTCGGAAGGGCGGCTGGCGGCTCGTCGAGCCGACAAGCGGCGAAGCGCTCAGGCTCGACGGTCGAGGCTTGATGCCGGACAAGATGAGGCCGTTTGCTCGCTCCAGCTGGCCGTTTGACTGCGGATGGGAAACGGACGCTAAGTCCATTCGAATGCCCTGCGTCGAGCAGAAATGGGCCAAGGCGCCTTTGGCAAAGTGTGTGCCATTGTCGGTGATGATGCTGTGCGGTATGCCATACCGGATGGTGATGTCGGAGATGAAAGTTACAGCTGTTGGACCATTCAGCTTCTTGATTGGTTTGGCTTCTATCCACTTGGTGAACTTGTCCACCGCGACAAGCAGATGAGTCATGCCGCCTCACGCTGTTTTGAATGGTCCCACCATGTCCATGCCCCAGACGGCAAAGGGCGAACAGGAATAGTCTTGAGTCTGAAGCGGTGATGTGGCTTAGAGCGGAACTTGGCACACTTTGCATTTTTGGACCAAGTCCTGGCGTCTTCTAAGGCGGTCAGCCGGAAAAAGCCATGTCGGAAGCTTTGGCGACAAGTGCTCTTGAAGCAGCGTGGTGGCCACACTACGCCTTGATGGATATCCTTGAAATTGCTTGGCCTTGCTCGGCTCCACCATATTTGGTAGACACGGTGACAACTGCGCCTCTGGCTCTCTGTTGACTACGGTGTAGGCTGCTGCCCGACGTTGCACATGCCGGGCCGAGACCTCATCATTTGGCAGCTCTTTGTTCACTAGGAAATTGAGGATGGGTTGGGCCCACGAAGGTGCTGCGACTTCTCATTGATTAGGACCGCTTAACTTGGGCGAGGCGGTTGGGCGGGAGGCGGCGGGTTGGAGTCGGCAGCGCTTCTTTGGTCGATAAGTCCCAGACCAATTGGTGCAGTCCCGGGCGAGCTCTGAAGTCCTGGGCTGGCCGCTGCAGTCCCCTCGCCGGGTGTGACTACTGCGGCCCCCGGGCCGCCAGCCAGAATTCCTGTGCCGGCCGTTGGAGCTCTCAAGTCAGATCCGAGCGGCGCCAGGAGGAGCCGCGCGAAGATAGAATCTGATTACTGGCGATGGTTTGTGAGGCGGCTTGAGGCGTTGAAGAAGCGGCGCCCGGTCGGTATTGCCAGCGGGTGGGCGATTCTTGCCTTCGTCTGCTTGCTCGTTGTCGTTCCTTGTCACATGGGCTTCGCACCCTCAAAATATCCACGAGTTGTTGTTATGCGAGGCGGTAGCTCGCCATGTTTGCATCTTTGGCGTCGATCGCTGACATTGCTGGACCACCAAGTCGGTCGAGATAACACGAGGATCCGGCGGATGCGAGCTCTTTGGCGGGCGGAGCCCGTGAATGAGTGCCTCGTGTTGGCGGCGTTGTTGGGCGGTGAAATGAATTGCAGCACATATTTGAGCTTATGCGCCTTTGGGAGAGGTGAGGGCGATGCGGCTCCCAAACTGAGTGCGCATCTTGGAACCATCAAAATGCATCCGCCAATGGGTGGAGTCGGTATTGGCGGCGGTACTGGAGTCTCGGCCCGATCGGCGAGGAAATCGACCAGCGCTTGTGACTTGATGGCGGTCGCGAGGCTGGTAGTAGATGGTGTAGGGGCCAAATCTATGGCCCATTTGGCCACTTTCGACCGAAGCATCTCGGCTTCAATGATCTCGGCAGTGGGGCTGTGCGAGACCCGCGGTGATTGGGTGCTCTTGAAAATATGGCTTCAATTACAGCATGAAGTGCGCGCGTAGCACATCTTACGGTAGTGGGGTAGTTTTGCTTGGAGTCGACAGTACTTCACTCATATAATATACCGGTCTCTGGACGGTAGTGCCTGCCTTCCTCCTTGCGCTCTACCACGATGTGCTGACCACTACTTTGGTGGTGTCGGTTTGGGTTCAGCGAGACCCTCTAGGTTCGAACTACAGGGGTGCAGCGGAGATCTCACCCCTACCTACCTGCACCTCGTCGCCTCGCAAGGATCTAAACTACAGAGAGCAACACAAGGGACACAAGGTTTATACTGGTTGGGCCACCATTGTGGTGTCATACCCTACTCCGGTGTGTGGTGTGGTGGATTGCCTCGGGGCTGATGATGAACAATACAAGGAAGAACAGCCTCGCGAGTGCATTCTTGGCAGTCTGACGAACTGCTAGGGGGAGTTGATCGCTCTCTCTCTCTAGATTGCTTGACCTCTAGCTCTGTTATGGATTCGGATCCCTCTACCCCGTGGGAGAGCTAGTCCTATTTATAGGCGAGAGGCCTGGGCCTCTTCCCAAATATTGGCGGAAGGCGCCAACAATTGGCCATTTGAAAGGAACATGGTACACTTATCGACTAAAGTTGGTCCTCGCTTTGTCAAAGGCTCGGCGATGGCCCGGCAGGCTCACGATGACCTCCTTCCTGCCGTTGTGATGGTCTTGGTCTTGTTGCACGAAATAGTTGCCTTTGCTTGATGCTCTACGCTGCGCTTGCCTCCTTTGCACCAAATAGGAAATGAGGACACTACGGCGGGCTGGTGCCCTCCTGGCGCCCTCGGTCGTCATGGCTTCCATCATGGGCACCTCGTGAGGTACCCGCCTTGATCTCTCCGCCTCCTCGCGAGCCCGACTGATGAGGCCGTGCACGAGAAGCTTCCTTTCGTCCGTCCCAGCGAGGCAGCCTCGCGAGGTCGTGAGCTTATCTTGATGAAGATGGGCGTCTGGGCTACCCGTGAGCCCACGCCGCAGGCGCGAGCAGCCAAGTCAGGTACCCCGTTCCCGGAAGCGCCGGCAGTAGCCCGGGCCCAAAGGCGCGCTGGACTTGGCTGGCGAGAAGCGAAGGGCAAGTCACGGCGCCACGGGCCCTAACAGCCTGCTGACCTCGGGCGCCGCGTCGCTGCTGATTGGGCGTGGGCGTCCTGTTTCCCCTAGCGCCTCGGCTGCCGCAATTGACATGTCCCTGCATGCAAGCGGGTCATGATTACTGTGATCGTGGAAGTCGTTGGTTAGCCTTCCCGGTTATAAATGCGGAGCGTCGCGTGCCCTTCAGTCCATCTCTTCTTGCTTCTCCTTCTTCTCCATGGCTCCATAAAAGGGTTCTAGGCGCGAGCGGAAGGCCCGCCAGGTGGAGCTGACTCTCCCCGCCAAGCGCGGTCAAGACCGTCCTCGCAAGCACCCTGTGGTTCCCGTAGCGCCTTCTCGCGGCCGTGGAGGCGATCTCCCGCACGGAGACGGGCGTTAGGCCGTTGATGGGGGGCGTGCTACAACCGCCACGACCCCTAGGCGTCTTCCATTCGGCGGAGAGTGCTGCGGAGTTTGTCGTATGGTCGGTGGGCCGACCCGCACACTAACTCAACTTCCCACTTCCTTTTAGGTGAACTTCCGGCGGGCCGGCGACCTCGCTCGGCGGGCGGTTGCTGCAGCGGGCCTCGTGGGCTTAGCTGGAGGTCTCTGCCGCGGGGCGTGGCCTGACCAGCGGCTGGCAAGCGTTTGCCTGTGCAGTCGAGCAGCGGTGCACTCTGCACTTTAAGTTAAGCGGCGGCGCCACCCTCGTGAGGGTGTTGGGGAAAACGATCGCCCGCTGGGTGCTTCCCGAGGGCGACAACGCGGCCGTGGGCCTAACCCGGTGATGATCGGGGCGAAGATGGCAGCGTGGTTGGCGGCGCTTCGGGGTTCGTCAAGCTTAGCGACTCTTCTTGGACAGCGGCTCCTCCAGCGGTGGCGTGACCAACCGCGCGCCCACTGGAGAGGTGGCGGGTCCGCCCACCGTCGCGCCTCGGTGAAGCGAGCGAGAGTCGCTTGAGCTCGGGCGGTTCGAGCTTCCGCCGGCGAGTTGGTGTCGAGCGAGCCACGCTGTCTTGTTATTTTCCTTTTCTGTGCAAGGAGAGCAGTAGTGTAGGGCCCAGCGTAGCGTGCTTGGACTATTGCTGTTTAATTATCATCTTGCTTCGCTATTTTTGTATTGAAGCTTACATGCCACGCTGCGTGTTGAAATTACTGCTTGAGGGCGACTGTCGGTCCTGCGCCTCGAGGCGAGTCTTGTCGAGCCTTCATGCCTGCAAAGATTTAGCTTGGAGAGGTAGTTTCCGGCCTCGATCGTGGGCGCGACCGACCAGGTCCTGTGTTAGCGTCGCGGTGCCCGTGGGAACGCAGTTTGGAGGGTGCTCCTATAGCGAACCGGTTAGGGAAGCCTCAAGCAGTGAGGGCAGAAAACACTTTCGCGAGGCGCCCGCGTTGCTCCCTCACGAGACTTCATGGCGAGAGAAATCGAGTAGGGAAGCGAAGAAGGCAAAAGTGCATAAGCCAAAGGCAGCAACACCTTCAATAAAACTTCAAATGGGAATGAACAAGCCAGCTGCAGGAAAGCAAATGAAAAAAGCGCGTCCGGAACCTAATCTAGTCTTGACGTCTTCTCACAGCCAGCGGGCTAAGTGCTGCCACATGGCGTGGGAGGGAGCCCAGGGCTGAGGCCAGCGCTCCACGAGACTCCAGGCGTGTACAGCTAACTCATTATTACGTGAGAGTGTCACAGGCGGTGAGCTTCACGGGCGTTGGCCTTGTTCACGAGCACGGGCCTTTCTCGAGAAAGATAAGCTTCAGGCGTTTGCCTTGTTCACAAGCACGGGCCTTTTCGAATGCAACAACTTCAGGTATTCACCTTGTTCACGAGCACGGGCCTTTTGAGGGTAAAACCTCGGAGGTGCTGGATGTTCCACAGCGTTACGGGCGGGCACCCCTCCACGAGTCTCAAGCGGCGGGCCGGGCTGGAAACATGAACAACCTTGAGCGGGCCCTCCACAGAGAGAACCCATCGACACGAGGTCCCCTACCTCAAGAGTCACAGGGGCGAATGTTGCGGTAGTGGTATCGCCACGGTGCTTGTTGGTACCTTGCCGCTTGTAAGCGGCTTCTCGGCGATGCTCCTCCCCGGCCGAGGTCCGTCCCGCATGGCGTCTGCGCGCCTTGTCGAGCAGCGGGACCCGTCGCGGAACAACGTCGACCTCGTGAGGAGGACTGCTTCAACTCCATAGACCAGGAAGAACAGGGTCTCGCCCGATCGGCTTGGTGGCGATGTGTGCGGATGGACCACAACACGGATGAAGCTCGTCGTGCCAGCCTGCGCGCGAGCCTCGACTTCTTATTGAATATCACGGGTTTGAGGCCCCTCGGGACCTCTGCGTTGGCTGCTTTCGGCCCGACCATTGCTCCGTGGAGTGCGCTACGAGCGTAGCATACCTGCGTCCCAAGGTTAACAGTATGTTTTGAAGAGGTTGCTGGTGAAGCTGCGAACCGTTGTCCGGTGATGATGCGGTTTGGCACCTGAACCGGCTTACGATGCCTTGATGAACTTGGTTGTAGAACCTGCGGGGATGGTGCGGACGACTTCCACTTCAGCCCACTTGGTGAACTTGTCCACGGCGGCGTAGAGGTAGCGATAGCCTCTGGCGCCCAGAAGCGGGCCAGGATATCAGCCCCGGATTGCGAATGGCCACGAGAGGGTATAGTTTGCAGACCTCTCATTGGTGATGGATCTGCTTGGCATGGAATTGGCAGGCCTCGCATAAGCCTTCACGGTTCCCGACATCGTTGGCCTTGATGGGCCAATATAACCAGCTGTGGGCATGCCTTGCCAATGAGGTCCGTGATGACGAATGATGCCTGATCTCCACCGTGTATATCTGCGGTAGCTCCTTCCCTTGCTCCTGGAGATGCAATGCGAGGACACATCATTTAGTCGCTTCGGTAGAGCTCTCCATCCACGATGCAGTACAAGTGGCTTGCGCGCCACACTCCGCTTCCTCCTCCTTTTCCGGGCAAGGTCACTTGCGTCGGGTAGCTCCGACTCTGTGATCCAGCACCGTCCACTGAGGCTCCAGTGTTAGGGCGAGCAGCGCTCGAGGCGGACCCTGAGACCGGGGCTCCCGAGGCGCAGGTGGTGGGGAGCTCTTCGAGCTGCACCGTGCTTGACAGCGATGGGCGTTGCCGAGGGCTTGAAGAGCCGCTCCTCGAAGACGCCGGGCTCCTGAGGTAGCCGCCTGGATGCCCGTTTGGTGATGTCGTCAGCCTCTTGATTGGTGCCACGAGGCACATGCTGCAACTCCAGTACCCAGAATTGCTTCTCCATCCTGCGGACCTCCGCGAGGTAGGCATCCATGTGATCATCCCTCGGCTCGTATACTTTGTTGGAGAAGTTGATGAGGAGTTGTGAATCACCCTTGATGATAAGGCGCTTCACTCCCAGGGCAACCGCGGCCTTCAGGCCTGCTATCAGGCCCTCATATTCTGCTATGTTGTTGGAGACCTTTTCTCCGTGTTGGAAACAGAGTTGCACGGCGTAGTAGAGCTTGTCTTGAGTAGGAGATATAAGCACTGCGCCAGCTCCCACGCCATGTCTGGAGAACGCCCCGTCGAAGTACATGATCCAACCGTCCAGTGCCTCGCTTCCCGGGGAGAGGGATCGATCCTCATCAGCCTTGAGGCCCGGCGCCTCCGTCCATTCCGCCATGAAGTCCGCTAGCACGGCTCCCTTGATGACTCTGGTGGTGCTGAATTCTAGCTGGACAGCTTGCAACTCGATGTTCCACTCAGCGACTCTTCCAGCGAGTTAGGGCTCTGAGCACCCTTTCAAAAGTGCAGCTTGAGACAACCTTGATGGGATTGCCTTGAAAATAGTGCGCAGCTTGCTTGAGGCCACCAAGCCTTGAGGAGGAGTTTACGGGGCATGGGTGCAGCGCCCTCGCGTCCCCAACCTTTGTCTTGTGAAAGTACACAGGGTGTTCGACAAGGTTAGGAGTGTTGGTGTTGTGGCGTCCTCCAGGAGGCCGTGGCGCCTCTGAGGAGCAGTGGAGCCCCGGTGGCTGGTCGTCGGAGGAGGGGTCTCTGTTCGAGTGCACTTCCTGCTGGCGGCTGATCCTTCTCGGCTTTGGTAGTGGTCTCTGTCGAGGCCCCCTTGATCCTGCTTCACCTTGACCCGGGCAGCTCTGCGGCTTTGGTCAACGCCTCCCTAACGCCACCGATTGCTGCGCTAGCAGTAGAAGTGGCTGCAAGATGAAACACTAGGGGCTCTTAGAGCGTGAGCCACCATTACCGGAGGGCTGGTTAAGTACCTTTTGAGATCTTGGAGCATACAGCCGGCCTCTTGATCCATTCAAAGGCCATTTTCTTCATTAGCTTGAAGAAGGGTAGCGCTTGTTCCCCCAACTTGGAGATGAAGCGTCCTAGTGCGGTCCGCGCCAGTGAGCTTCTGCATTTCTCTGAGGGTCTTGGCGGGCTCATGTCCTCAACTGCCTTGACCTTTTGGGTTAGCCTCGATGCCCGATGGGACATGAGAAGCCCAGAGCTTGCGAGAGGGACCCCAAACACACACTTCTCCGGGTTGAGCCGCGGGTTGACTGCGTTGAGGCTCATGAAGAGTTTCCTCCAGTCTTGTATCAGGGTTACGGCCTCCCGAGACTTCACCACAATGTCATCGGCGTAGACTCAACATTCCTCCGAGCTGCGGGCCCAGGTGATGTGCATCAGCCGCTGAAAATTCGCTCCTGCATTGCGCAGCCAGACAACATGTATGTGTAGCAATACACTCCACGAAGTCGGGAAAGCCGTTTTTCCACGTCTTCTACCACCATCTTGATCGGTGATAGCTAGAAGGCATCCGAGGAAACATAACGGGCGCTTTTCGGCGATGGAATCGATGATCCGAGCGATGTGAGGGCGGGGAATGGATCCTGCGGGCAGGCTTTGTTTAGGTTGGTGAAATCGACACACATCGTTCCTTCCCCCTTTCTTTGGCACGACAACGGGTTAGCCAAGCAATGCGGGTATCGGACCTCGCGGATGACCCTGCCGCTTCTAGCTTGCGGGTCTCTTGGGCGATGAAAGCCTGCTTTTCGATGGACTGCCGTCTAAGCTTTACGCTTCCGCAGGGCGTCGTTGGGGCTACGTTGAGGTGCTGCTCGATTCGCCTCTCGGGATCCTGCCAACTGATCAGGTTCCCATCACGAATACCTTCTTATAGCGTGTAGGAACGATCGGGCCTCTTCTGCTTGGGCTGGAGGTTGGCGCCTATGGTGAAGGTGGCGTTAGTGGACCCGTCCTCGTCGACCCGATGTCTGTTTGGTTTCTGCCTTGTCTTGGGTGAACACACTGCTTCTTCTTGGCGGCGCAACCCCTTGGGCTCGGGGCGTCTGAGTCGGCGGCCGGTCACGCTACCGCAGTCTTGAAGATGAGCTTGAGCACTTGCGCGCATCCCGGCGTCTCCGGACAGGGTGAGACGCGCCGCTGCTCAGAGCATCTTCATGAGGTTGTATGCAGCGGGGTGAGTCGCGCCATAAATCAGGCTAGTGCTGGGTAGCCGAGGATGGCGTTATGGGTGGCGATGGGGCGATATCGAAGTCGATTAGCTCCGTGCGGAAGATTATCGTAGGTGCGAAGGTCACGGAAGGCGGATCTACCCGAGGGCAGCTGAACCGCCTCCGGCGTAAGAAAGGGCCTCTTTGGGCTGAAACGCTCGGCGGTATGTGGAGGAGGCTGAAGGCTTCAACCGAAAACGCTGAGGCCCTTACCGCCCGTCGATGAGGTCTGGTGGCGGCCACTGGCGAGATGGTGGGGTGCAGAAATTGGGGCAGCGAAAGCGAGCTGAGTTGGAGGGTGGTCCTCCGGCTGAAAACCGTCGGCCTGGCGCCCGACCGACCGGAGAGCCCCATGATGCCTGGAGGCAGCGCCCGATTTGGCGGACGAATGGCAGCGTGGCGGCTGAAGGTGGCGCTGCGAGCCGCCCGAGAGAAACTGCGACGACCGAAGGGCGCCGGTGCGGCGTCTGGGCGAGAAAGTCGCGCAGCTCCTCCCAAAGGCCGCGAAACGGCTGGCGGTGGAGCAACCACATGCGGCGCGGTGAGGCCATGGGAAGCCAGTTAGCCATGACCTATCGTCGCCTCACCTGCCTCGAAGCGGCCTCCTCGTCACGCGCGGCAGGAAGGCGATGGATCTGTCGTGCCGTTGTAGCGCGATGGCGTCTCCGGCTTGAACTTGTTCTGCACTGTCCGAGGCTGGGGCCAAGGCTCGAGCCCCGGCCCTGCGCTGCTTGTTGGCGACGGAGTGGGCGGCGCTGCTCATCATAAGCGAACCTCGATGTTGGCGGAGGCGGGTCGGCGGAAGGAAAGCTCGGCGCACCCCTACAGCACGCCAAATGTCGTATTTGGGTTCGGCGGACCCTCTGAGTTGAACTACTGGGGTGCGCGCATAGATCTCACCCCTACCTACCTGCACCTCGTCGCCTGCATGGATCTAAACTACACAAGAAAGCACACAAGGGACACAAAGGTTTATCTTTGGTTCGGGCCACCATTGTGGTGTAATACCCTACTCTGTTTGTGGTGTGGTGGATTGCCTCGGGGGCTGATGATGAACAATACAAGGAAGAACAGCCTCGAGGTCTATTCTTGGCGGTCGACAAACTGCTAGGGGAGTTGATCGCTCTCTCTCTCTCTAGATTGCTTGACCTCTAGCTCATTATGGATTGGATCCCTCTATCCTGTGGGAGGCTAGTCCTATTTATAGGCGAGGCCTGGGCCTCTTCCCAAATATTGGCGAGAAGGCGCCAACAATTGGCCATTTGAAGAGAACATCTAGTACACTTATCCTGACTAAGTTGGTCCTCGCCTGTCAAAGGCTCTGACGGTGACGCCGACTTGGGCTCCACGATGACCTCCTTCCTGCCGTTGTGAATATCTTGGTCTTGTTGCACCAAAATGGTTGCCTTTGCTTGATGATCTCGCTGCGCTTGCCTCCTTTGCACCAAGAGAAATGAGGACACCTGCTTCTGGGCTGGCGCCCTCTTAGCGCCCTCGGTAAATCATGGCTTGCGTCATGGGCACCTCGTGAGTACCCCCCGTGATCTCTCCGCCTCCTCGCGAGCCAGCTGTGAGGCCGTGCTGAGGAAGCTTCTGTAAATCCGCCCAGCAGTGGCCCCTGAGGTCTTGAGCTATGCTAATGAAGATGGGCGTCTTGGGCCACCTTGAAACACGCCCGCAGGCAGGAAAATCTGGGTACCCCGTTCCCGAGCGCCGATAAGTGGCGGTGATGTAGAGAGCATGTCCTCGAGTCGAGCCGCCGGGACTGGTGGAGTAGTCAACATCTTCTTGAGCTGGAGAAAAGCTTAATGCGCCTTGTCGTTCCCTTTCGAAAAAGTGGTTTTCTTCATGAGGCTGAGTACGGGGAGAGCCTTCTCACCCGGTCGGTGATAGATCGGTGATGGATGCCAAGCAGCTAGTGAACTACGCACATCCAACGATCGGTGGGTATCTCCATCCTCTCGATGGCCTTGATCTTCACGAGGTTGCACTCTATGCAGCGTTACGAGACCAGGAATCCAAGGAGCTATCCGGTGGTACTCGAAGCGCCTTCTCTGGAGTTGAGCTTGATTTGAAACCGGCGTGGGTTCTCAAAGGTCTCCTTGAGGTCTTCGGCAGCGTTCCATGCTTCTCTGTCTTCACCACCACATCGTCCCACGTAAGCGTGGGCGTTTACTGCCAGTTAGCGAGAGGCATACGCATGCAATGTTGAAGCGTGGCACGGCATTCCTCAAGCGAGCGTCATGGTCAAATAGCGAAGGCTCCAAATGGCATGATGAAGGCCGTCTTGATCTGTCGGCCGGATTCAGCTTGATCTGGTGATATCCCGAATATGCATCCAAAAAACTCAACAGCTCACATCTGGCTATCGAGTCTATCACTTGGTCGATTCTTGGTAACGCAAAGGGGTCTTTGGGAAAGCTTTGTTGAGGCTGGTATAATCAATACACATGCGCCACTACTTGTTTTTCTTCAGCACGAGGACTGGGTTTACCAGCCACTCTGGAAAGAACACTTCCATGATGAAGCCGGCTGCCAGCAGTTGGGCTATCTCTTCTCCAACGACTCTTCTCTTTTCTTCTAACAGGCGGCGCAAGGGCTGCCTGACTGGTTTGGCATCAGGCCGGACATGTAACTTGTGCTCGGCGAAATCTGTCGGGACACCCGGCATGTCTTTGGGGGACCATGCAAAGATGTCCCGATTCTCAAGGAGGAAATCGACGAGCTCACCTTCCTATTTGCTGTCAAGGTTTGCAACTCTGACGGCGATACCTCTCAGGTGCTTGGTCAAGGGTATCTTCTTCGTCTCTTTGGCGGCAGAGCAGGCCCTCAGCTTCCGACTCCTTGGGATCGGGCGACATCTCCGGCTGCCTGCCGCCGCCCCGACCCCGGTCAAGGAGCAGCTTCTCAGCTGCGATCATAAGGGACTCGGCCAACCGACTGCTCTTAGCTGCGAAGGCGGACGACTTCTTGTAGTCGCCGGCTATGGTCAGAATCCCCTTGGAACTAGGCATCTTCATTTTGAGGTAGGCATAGTGGGGGACCGCCATGAACTTTGCCAGAGCAGGCCGGCCAAGTAGCGCATGGTATGGGCTCTCAAGGTCCACCACTTCAAACCAGACTGGTTCCCGGTGGAAGTGATCTTTGTGCCCAAAGAGGACGTCTATCTGGATCTTGCCGATTGGTGAGCAGGAAAGGCCAAGAACTATGCCGTGGAATACAGTCCGGCTGGACTGAAGCTGCCTCTGCCTGATTCCTAACTTCTCCATGGTGTCTTTGTACAGGATGTTGATGCTGCTGCCACCATCTATCAGGACTCGGGAGAAACGAGCGGCTCGCCTATCTGTGGCAAAGGTGGCATCCAAAACCAGGGCATAGGGCAGGATTGGGCATCACCTACGGGTGGTCGGCTCTGCTCGGTGATGGGCTTCTCGGACCAATGCATGAACTCTGGGGTCTCTGATGCTACCGCATTCACTTCTTATTCTGCAGCCGTCTGCTGCGTCGATCATCGGCCTGTTGGTGAACACGACATAAGCTCCGTGCTCTTGGATACTCATCTTGTATGGCTCCAACTGAGTCGACCGCTTGACTGCTGGGGTGGAGGAGGGCGGCTACCAGCGGCGGGGAGGCAGAGGCCGTCTCCTTGGCGATCTGGTGAGCCAATGGCACTTCGAGTGGTGTGGTTGGATGGCTTTGCACCACTATGGAATTTGCGAAGCATCCAGATGCGCTCATATGAAAGCCGAGCAGCCAGTTGGGCTTGCCGCCCTTCTGGCATTTGGGCAGAGGCTGCCCTTCCGGCTGCTGGTCTTTGACTATCACCACCTGCCGGCTGGTGGAAGCCGGTTGCGTGGCCTTGCGCTTGTGGTCGCCTTGCTGTTGGCGTCGGCTGGTGTCACCAGCCGGGGTTCAGGGATCTTGAGGGGCCACTTTGCCAAACGCATTTTCTTGGATCTCTGCCTTCATGGAGGAGTCGGCCGTGGCGTATTTGTCTGCTATGATCAGCAGCTCGTCTAGGGTCTCCGGCTCGTCGCAGAGAAGCTTGTTCTTGAGGAGAGTGCCCTCTCGGCATCCGGCGGTGAAGTACTCGATGGCCTGCACCTCGTGCACGCCCTCGCAAGAGTTGCGGAGCTTCGGTAGCGTGAGGTAGTCGGAAGTCGACTCGTTGGGGCCTTATCGCTAAGGAAATTTGGCGGGGCTTAAGCGGCCGCTTGTCGTCTTTGGTGAGATTCGCGGACAAAGGCGTCGGTGAAGTCGACCCAGCTGTTGATGCTTCGGGGCTTCAGGCTGTTCAGCCATGTCCGGGCTGTGCCTTGGAGCATCAGCAGGACGTATTTCACAGCAACACACTTGTTGCCATTTTCTATGCTGACGGCTGTGGAGTAGTCGACCAGCCAGTCCTCCGGCTTCACGGAGCAAGTCTATTTGGGCGTGTCTCTTGGGAGCATGAACCCTTTGGGGAAGGGCTCGTCTCGAATACGGGGGCCGAAACACGGCGGACCCAACTCATCATCTTCTTCTAGCACCAGGGACCGATGGAGACGGTCGATTCGGTGGCGGGCATCGTTTTCTCCGATTCCTTCTCGGCGGCAAAGGCGGTCGCCCGGTGGCGAATGATCAGCGATGGCGAAGCGCCTTTCCTGAGGAGGAGGTGGGCAGTCGTCCCGCCGTTCCACTACTCTTGGGCGGCCGTCTTGGTCGCGCTCTATGGTGACCCGAGTCCGACTGTGGCTGGCAGCCGGCTCCTTGTCTCTTCTCCAGCGGGCGCCGCGATCGGCGTCAAGAAAGTCGCGCCTTGATCTCGGCGGAGGCGAGATCATTGTCTTGCGGTGTGGCGCCTCGGTCAGCAGCCGGCCTCGTGTTGCGGCAGCGCGTCGAGAAACGCTGGGCGCTCCGCCATCTGGCAGCGTTCTTCGCCCTCGAACTTGTCCAGCTCTTCAGCTTTTGCCTTGGCAGCTCGGATGTTTTCCACAGGCGTGGCGTAGACGGGGCGATCTGCTCCGAACAGGTTGGCGATGGCCATGCCGCGCTGCTGGACCATGCCAAGGCGGCTGGGCCTAGCCGGAGCCGGCGTGCCGCCCACAGCGCGGTCCATCTCGCGCTGGTAGGCTTCCGACATGCGTCTTATGCTAGCCAGCTTCTTGGCTCCTTCGACGAGCTGGATGCGGCGTGCCTCCAACGTCTCGGTGTCGGTGTCTTCTGGGATAGGCACCGTCAAGTCTTGCAGCGCTGCATCGAGAGGGTCACGAGCACCTCCGCCGGAGTGCTCACCGTGATCGATGACTAGCACCTCCGTGACGGTGCTTTCGCCGCTCTCCGCGCGAGGGGCGGCTCATCGTGAACACCACGTTGGTGGGGGCAGCGTCGGCGATCGCGGTGTCGAGTCAACCAACATCGGGTCGGTGGAGCCCTCTGAGACTCCAGTCCACAGCTGGCTCGCTGGTGGCGTGGAGTTGATCGAGAGGCCCGTGAGGAGAGCTCTCGGGGCCGTCTTTGCCAGCGTCGGATGCGGGCTGCGCCGGAAAGGTGGACCTGCATAATGAGATCAGTGAGGCAACTTGCCGTCTGGCGACTTCCATGCCATGCAAGCGTTGGTGCAGAACTCAAATCTGGCGTGCGGGCTAGCTCGCTTCGCCAGGGAGAAAAAGGTTTCCGTCGGAAGGCGGAGTCTCCGGACGGCGGTGCACCCGCCCTTGCAATTGGGTGCCAAATTTGGGGGGTTGGGTGCGACATATGCCAAAGGATGGCTTATCATGGTGGTGTTGGAAATATGCCCTAGAGGCAATAATAAAAGCATTATTATTATATTTCCTTGTTCATGATAATTGTCTTTTATTCATGCTATAATTGTATTATCCGAAATCGTAATACATGTGTGAATACATAGACCACAATCGTCCCTAGTAAGCCTCTAGTTGACTAGCTCGTTGGTCAGCGAGATAGTCATGGTTTCGACTATGGACATCGGATGTCATTGACAGCGGGATCACGTCATTAGGAGAATGGCGTGATGGACAAGACAATCCTAAGCATAGCACAAGATCGTGTAGTTCGTTTTGCTAGAGCTTTCTCAATGTCAAGTATCTATTCCTTAGACCATGAGATCGTGTAACTCCGGATACCGTAGGAGTGCTTTGGGTGTACCAAGCGTCACTGGCGTAAGCTGGGTGACTATAAAGGTGCATTACAGGTATCTCGAAAGTGTACATTGGGTTGACACGGATCGAGGCGGGATTTGTCACTCCGTATTACGGGAGGTATCACTGGGCCCTTTCGGTAGTGCATCATCATAATGAGCTCAAAGTGACCAAGTGTGCGGTCACGGGATCATGCATTACTGATGCGAGTAAAGTGACTTGCGATGCTTGAGACTGAGCGAGTATTGGGATACCAGCGATCGAGTCGGGCAAGTAACATACCGTCGACAAAGGGAATAGTATCTGGGTTGCTTGAATCCTCGACATCGTGGTTCATCCGATGACATCATCGAGGAGCATGTGGGAGCCAACATGGGTATCCAGATCCGCTGTTGGTTATTGACTGAGCGTCTCGGTCATGTCGCATGTCTCCGAACCCGTGGGTCTACACATAAGGTTCGGTGGCGCTAGGGTTATTAGGAAGACTTGTATGTGATTACGAATGTTGTTGGTCCGGATGAGATCCGGACGTCACGAGGAGTTCGGAAGGTCGGAGGTAAAGATTTATATATGGAAGTTGTCAAGCGGACACGGAAAGTTTGGGCATATCGGTATTATGCAGGGGCCACGGAAGGGTTCCGGAGGTCCACGGGAGGGCCACCCCTCCGGGGGCCCTGGGCTGCGTGGGGAGGGCCAGCCTGGTGGGCTGGGCGCCCCTCCCTTGAGCCCTTGCGCCTAGGGTTGAGGGGGGAACCCTAGAGGCGCCCCCTTGGGGCAAGTCCCCTCCCCTTGGCCGCCGCCCCCTCTAGATGCATCTAGAGGGCCATTCTCTCCCTTCCCCTATAAATAGAGGGTGAGGGAGGCAGCGCACCACAAGCCAGGCGCAGCCCTCCCTCCCAACACCTCTCCTCCTCCGTTGTGTGCTCGGCGAAGCCACTGCCAGATCTTGCTTCTCCACCATCCACGCCTATGTCGTGCTGCGGTGGAGCTGTCTTCCTCAACCTCTCCTTCCTCCTTGCTGGATCAAGGCGGAGAGGCGTCACCCGTCTCGTCGTGTGTTGAGCAGCGGAGGTGCTGTCCGTTCAGCACTTGGTCATCGGTGATCTGAATCACGTCGAGTCGACTCCATCATCACCGCTCCCTCGAGCGCTTCCGTCTGCGATCTACAAGTGGTATGTAGATGCAAACTCACTCCCTTGACTCGTTGCTTAGATGAACTCATAGATGGATCTTGGTGAAACCGTAGAAAAATTTAATTTTCTACAGCGTTCCCCAGCGATGGCATCATGAGCTAGGTCTATCGTAGTTCTCTATTGCGAGTAGAACACAATTTGGTTGTGGGCGTAGATCTTGTCAACTTGCTTGCCGCTACTAGTCTTATCTTGCTTCAGCGGTATTGTGGGATGAGGCGGCCGGACCAACCTTACGTGCGCTTCGTGAGACCGGTTCCACCGACTAACATGCACTAGTTGCATAAGGTGGCTGGCGGGTGTCTGTCTCTCCACTTTAGTTGGGCGGATTCGATGAAAAGGGTCCTTATGAAGGGTAAATAGAAGTTGACAAGATCACGTTGTGGTTATTAAGTAGGTAAGAAAGCGTTCTTGCTAGAACCCAATTGCAGCCACGTAAAGATGCAACAACAATTAGAGGGCGTCTAACTTGTTTTTGCAGCAATTGTCATGTGATGTGATATGGCCAAGTTGTGATGAATGATGAATGACATATTGTGATGTATGAGATCATGTTCTTGTAATAGGAATCACGACTTGCATGTCGATGAGTATGACAACGGCAGGAACCATAGGAGTTGTCTTTATTTTGTATGACCTGCGTGTCATTGAAGAGCATCATATAAATTACTTTACTTTATTGCTAAGCGTGTTAGCCATAGAAGTAGAAGTAGTCGTTGGCGTGACAACTTCATGAAGACGATGATGGAGATCATGATGATGGAGATCATGGTGTCATGCCGTGACAAGATGATCATGGAGCCCGAAGATGGAGATCAATGGAGCTTTATGATATTGGCCATATCATGTCACTATTATATAATTGCATGTGATGTTTATTATGTTTATGCATCTTGTTTACTTAGAACGGCGGTAGTAAATAAGATGATCCTTACAACAATTTCAAGAAGTGTTCTCCCCTAACTGTGCACCGTTGCTAAAGTTAAATCGTTTGAAGCACCACGTGATGATGGTGTGATAGATCCTTACGTTCACATACAGCGGGTGTAAGACAGTTTTTTACATGCAAAACACTTAGGGTTAACTTGGCGAGCCTAGCATGTACAGACATGGCCTCGGAACACGGAGACCGAAAGGTCGAACACGAGTCGTATAGAAGATCGATCAACATGAGAATGTTCACCGATGATGACTAGTCCGTCTCACGTGATGATCGGACACGGCCTAGTCGACTCGGATCATGTAACACTTAGATGACTAGAGGATGTCAAATCTGGTGGGAGTTCATTCAATAATTTGATTAGATGAACTTAATTATCATGAACTTAGTCTAAAACTTTTGCAAAATATGTCTTGTAGATCAAATGGCCAGCGCTCATGTCAACATGAACTTCAACGCGTTCCTAGAAAACCAAGCTGAAAGATGATGGCAGCAACTATCTCGGACTGGAGTCCGGAACTTGAGATCATCCTCATAGCTGCCAAGAAGGCATATGTCCTAGAAGCACCGTTAGGTGACCCACCTGCTCTCGGCCAGCAAGGCGATTTGAGCGTTGGCGGACCGCGTCTTGATGATTACTCCCTCGTTCGGTGCGGCATGCTTTACAGCTTAGAACCGGGGCTCCAAAAGCGTTTTGAGCAACACGGAGCATATGAGATGTTAGAAGAGCTGAAACTAGTTTTCCAAGCTCATGCCGGGTCGAGAGATATGAAGTCTCCGACAAGTTCTATAGTTGTAAGATGGAGAAAACAGTTACGTCGGTGAGCACATACTCAAAATATGCAGGTTGCACAACCTTTGTCCAGCTGGAATTAACCTCCGGACGGCGGTCATTGACAGAATCCTTGATCGCTCCCACCAAGCTACAAGAGCTTTGTGATGAACTACAATATGCGAGGGATGGTGAAGACCATTCTGAAGTATTTTCAATGCTGAAGTCAGCGAGAGGTTGAAATCAAGAAAGAACATCAAGTGTTGATGGTCAATAAGACCACTAAGTTCAAGAAGGGCAAGGGTAAGAAGAACTTCAAGAAGGGCGGCAAAGATGTTGCGGCGCCCGGTAAGCAGATTGCGGGAAGAAGTCAAAGAATGGACCCAAGCACGAGGTGAGTGCTTTTATTGCAAGGAAGGAGTCCTTTGGAGCGGAACTGCCCCAAATACTTAGCGGATAAGAAGGCCGGCAACACCAAAGGTATATTTGATATACATGTAATTGATGTGTACCTTACCATTACTCGTAGTAACTCACAGGTATTTGATACGGTGCCGTTGCTCATATTTGTAACTCACAGCAGGAGCTGCGGAATAAGCGGAGGCTGGCGAAGGGCGAGGTGACGATCTGGCGTCGGGAATGGTTCGAGTCGATGTGATGCGCCGTCGACGCGCTACCTCTACATTTACCTCGGGATTAGTTTTGAACCTTAATAATTGTTATTTGGTGCCAAGTTTGAGCATGAACATTGTATCTGGATCTCGTTTAATGCGAGATGGCTACTCATTTAAATCCGAGAATAATGGTTGTTCTATTTATATGAGAGATATGTTTTATGGTCATGCTCCAATGGTCAATGGTTTATTCTTAATGAATCTCGGCGTAATGTTACACATATTCATAGCGTGAATACCAAAAGATGTAAAGTTGATAACGATAGTCCCATACTTGTGGCACTGCCGCCTTGGTCACATTGGTGTCAAGCGCATGAAGAAGCTCCATGCTGATGGACTTTTGGAGTCTCTAGATTATGAATCATTTGACACATGCGAACCATGCCTCATGGGCAAGATGACCAAGACTCCGTTCTCGGAACAATGGGCGAGCAACCAACTTGTTGGAAATCATACATACCGATGTATGCGGTCCAATGGCGTTGAGGCTCGCGGAGGATATCGTTATGTTCTCACTCTCACAGATGACTTGAGTAGATATGGGTATGTCTACTTGATGAAACACAAGTCTGAGACCTTTGAAAAGTTCAAGGAATTTCAGAATGAAGTAGAGAATCAACGTGACGAAAGATAAAATTCTTCGATCGGATCGTGGAGGAGAATATTTAAGTCACAATTTGGTACACACTTAAGAAAATGTGGAATCGTTTCACAACTCACGCCTTTGGAACACCTCAGCGTAGCGGTGTGTCGAGCGTCGTGTCGCACTCTATTGGATATGGTGCGATCTATGATGTCTCTTACCGATTTACCACTATCATTTTGGGGATCGCTCTAGAACAGCTACATTCACTTTAAATAGGGCACCGTCTAAATCCGTTGAGGCGACACCGTATGAATTATGGTTTGGGAAGAAACCTAAGCTATCGTTTCTAAAAGTTTGGGGATGTGATGCTTATGTCAAGAAACTTCAACTGAAAAGCTCGAACCCAAGTCGGAAAAATCGTCTTCATAGGATACCCTAAGGAAACCATTGGGTATACCTTCTACTTAAGATCCGAGGCAAGATCTTTGTTGCCAAACGGATCCTTTACGGAAAAAGAGTTTCTCTCGAAAGAAGTAAGTGGGAGGAAAGTAGAACTCGATGAAGTACTACCTCTTGAACAGGATAGTAGTGCAGCTCGGAAAATGTTCTGTGATGCCTACACCAACTGAAGAGAAATTAATGATGATGATCAAGGTACTTGGATCAAGTTGCTCTTGAACCGTGGGTCCACAAGGACACGTTCCGCACAGTGAATGCGGCAACACTGTCTGGAAATCATGTTGTTGAACAACGGTGAACCTTGAACTATGAAGAAGCGATGGCGGGCCCGATTCCAACAAATGGCTAGAAGCCATGAAATCCGAGATAGAATCCATGTATGAAAACAAAGTATGGACTTTGGTGACTTGCCCGATGATCGGCGATAGAAAACAAATGGATCTTTAAGAAGAAGGACGGACAGCGGATGGTAATGTCACCATCTATAAAGCTCGACTTGTCGCTAAGGGTTATCGGCAAGTTCAAGGGATTGACTACGATGAGACTTTCTCTCCGTGGCGAAGCTTAAGTCCGTCCGAATCATGTTAGCAATTGCCGCATACTATGATTATGAGATATGGCAGATGGACGTCAAAAGCGGCATTCCTTAGCGGTTATCTTAAGGAAGAGCTGTATATGATGCAGCGGAGGTTTTGTCGATCCTAAGAATGCTAACAAAGTATGCAAGCTCAGCGATCCATTTATGGGCTGGTGCAAGCATCTCGGAGTTGGAACATTCGCTTTGATGAAATGATCAAAGCGTTTGGGTTTATCTTGAGACTTATGGAGAAGCCTGCGTTTACAAGAAAGTGAGTGGGAGCTCTGTAGCATTTCTCATATTATATGTAGATGACATACTTTTGATGGGAAATGATATAGAATTCTTGGACAACATTAAGGCCTACTTGAATAAGTGTTTTTCAATGAAGGACCTTGGAGAAGCTGCTTATATATTAGGCATCAAGATCTATAGAGATAGATCGAGGGCGCCTCATAGGTCTTCACAAAGCACATACCTTGATAAGATTTTGAAGAAGTTCAAAATGGATCAGTCAAGAAAGGGTTCTTGCTGTCTTTGCAAGGTGTGAGATTGAGCTCGGCTCAATGCCCACCACGACAAAAGATAAAGAAGAGATGAGTGTCATCCCTATGCTTCAGCCATAGGATCTATTATGTATGCCATGCTGTGTACCAGACCTGATGTAAACCTTGCCGTAAGTTTGGTAGGAAGGTACCAAAGTAATCCCGACAAGGAACCTTTGGACAGCGGTCAAGAATATCCTAAAGTACCTAAAAGGACAAAGGACATGTTTCTCGTTTATGGAGGTGACGAAGAGCTCGTCGTAAAGGGTTACGTCGATGCTAGCCCGACCACAGATCTGAATGACTCTAAGTCACAAACCGAATCGTGTATATGTTGAATGGTGGAGCGATTAAGCTAGTGCAGCTGCAAGCGAGGCGTCGTGG
>JAHIAM010014032.1:0-18765 GCA_021605205.1 Aegilops longissima
AACCGACTCGGTAACCCTAACCCTCTCCGGTGTCTATATAAGGGAGGATTTTTAATCCGTGGGGCGAACAACAATCATAATAGGCTGCTTGGGTTTAGCCTCTGATCTTGGTAGATCTATCACTACCCATATCATTAAAATCAAGCGGGGAGAGGTTTTACCTCCATCGAGGGCCGAACCGGTAAAAACATTGTCCCTTGTCTCCTGTTACCATCGCCTAGATGCATTGGGACCCCCTACCCGAGATCCTCGGTTTGACAAGCGAGGACCAATTCCCATTTGATGAGATAAATGCTCGGGAAAAACATAGAGTTTACATTTCCGGTAGGACTGGCGTTAGGGCAGGGTCCCAGACTTTCTGCGGCTTTGGGGCGTGGCTCAAAAGGAGGCGGGGGGATCTTCATCACGGCTCAAGACCCTCCGGAGCCAAGCCTCCAGGGCCAGCGCCAGGAGCTTCGGCGGGCCTCGTCCCGGGGCCATGAGGCCCGGAGAGTTCAAGGCGGGTACCTCGCGAGGTGCTGGCATAACCGTCGAAAGGGCGTCGGGCGCCCGCCGGCGTCCTCCTTTCCTCTTTGGTAAAGGAGCAAGCGACCGGGACATCAACAAAGGCATCGTTTATTCCAAGCCAAAACCACCATAAAATCATCGTGGAGCCCAAGCGGGTCATTCACGCCCAATATGGACCCTATCCAAAGGAACTCGAGGTCCCCCAAAGATAGACCCCATATTGAAACCTTTTGGTGGATATCATTACATCAACATTACATAATAGATGGGGATACATACATAACATACAATGCCACAGAATACACAAACAATACAAGATCAACATCCGACTACGGATGAAACATAAACAAAACTCAAACGACATCCACCCCTGCTAGCCCCTGCCGACCGGAACCTATCCCCGATCAAGAAGAAGCGAAGAAGAACTCCAACACAAGCAAACATCGCTCCGGTCATTCATCGCAAAACCTTACACTGGCTGGTGGTGTAAATCTACCACGAGGACTCCAATCCCATTACCATGGGTATCAAGACTAGCAAAGCAATGGGAAAGGAAGGGTAAAGTGGTGAGGTTGCGGCGACTAAGCATATGGTGGCTAACATACCAAATGAGGCGAGAAGAAAACAAAGGAGTCTCACTATATGATCAAAAGTGATCCGAACTCCTACTTCGCGACATAACCCGAAACCGTGTTCTCCTCGATCAACCCCGAAAAGAGACACTCACGGTTAGCACGGTTGGTGTATTTTAGAAGAGTTTGCTTCAAGTTTACTACAACGGATATTAACAAATTCCCATCGCCACATAACGCGGGCCGGCTCCGAAAGTTTAAACCTGCGGGGTGTCCCAACACCCATGATAAGCTCGCGATCAACGAAGGATATTCCTTCTCCCGGAAGACCGTCATCTCGGAATCCCGGCTACAAGACATTCGACAATAAAACAAGACCAGCAAGACCTCCGTGCCAAAACCCGATGGCCTATCTCGTCTCGGGCCCCGGATAAGCTAAGCGTCATAAAGGAACCCAAGTTGCCAAGGGTGGTCCCAAGGTGCTCTAGTTTGGACCAACCAGACAAGCAGGCGGGGGTAAATAAAGATGACCCTGGGATCCACTCCAAGGGAAAAAGGTAGGTGAGGCAAATGGTAAAACCAATGTTGGGCCTTCTGGAAGTCTTATTCAAAGGGCTGTCGGGGTCCCATAAATCACCCGAGGTTAGGGCAAAAATCCGGGAACATAAACCGAATGAGGGAAACTAGGGGGCAAGTGGAACAAAACAGGGCATAAGGCGAGCCTTCCACCCTTTACCAAGTATATAGATGCATTAATTAAATAAGATATATTGTGATATCCCAACAATAAACATGTTCCAACAAGGAACAACATCTCCATGTTCAACAAGGAACAAACTTCATCTTCCCGCAACTAACAGCTATAAGAGGGTGAGCAAAGCGGTAAATAGCCAAAAACGGTTTGCTAGGAAGGGTGACAAAGGTTAGAGGTTCATAATTTGGGAGGCGGACAAAGTGATAGGTAGGACATAGCGATAGAACGAAGCAACTAGCATAGCAAGTAATGAGATCCGGGTAGCGGTCATCTTCCGAAATCCCAAAAAAGAACGAGTCCATGAAGAAGAAAAGGGATGAAGCCAACCAAGCGTGAGCGAACGAATCCTCCGTCATAGCAAGGGAACTAACAAGAAGAAGCACACAAAGTAAACACACCACACATGAACAAGGCATGATGCACAACAAGATGATGCATGACAAACTAATGAAGGCTACTCATGGCAAGAGATGATGCAAACAAGAAACACATCAAACAAGTTTAAATGAGGGGAACAACATAAACAATTCCGGTAAGTCCTCATATGAAATTTCGAAATTGGTCCAGATCTGAATAAACCTTATGTTCAAGTTGTTAAACAGCAAGTTAAGATGCACCCGATGATCTACGAAATTCTAGTCAAGTTACATATAAAGTTCATTAGATTGACTCGGCCTAGAAGATATGAGCAAAACAAGTTAAACATGGCATTGATGCAAAATGCATACAAACATCAAGAAAACACCTCAAAACAAGGATGCAACATGATAATATGAAACTACATGCAAAACAAGCAAGTTTCATATAGAGCACACTCAAAACGAACACGGTTCAACACATACAATAAACAAGTCATGACAACAATCTGTCCAAAACAGCAACTAGGCATATTGCAAGCATCAAAACAACATGCTACAGGACCTCAACATAAAAAAAAAGGCATGGGCATGATGTACAGGTAAACATACAAAACATGAACAATGAGCTATCTCCAAAACACTAGAACATGCTCAAAAAACACATGGCAAGATTGCAAATAATAACAGTTTAGACTTGGAAATAACATCAGTTCATGTTTAGAGCTATAAACAACATTACAGGAACTTACATGGCAAACAAAATGGCATAATCTACAAATGCATAAACAAAAGCCTTTCTGACCATGAGCCAAAAAGGATCGAAAATATGATGGCACCCATGTAAACATGGCAAGTTATATTCAGATTCATACATGGCGGAACAACAATAAGTAGGCATGTTGGTGAGCTTGAACCACTCACCCAGAGCAATACATGGCATGGAAAGGCAACTCACATAAGAAGACATGGCATAGAAGCTATACATGGCAAGAACAACATCATACATACAGGGATCAACTAAACAACCTTGGCAAAATTGAATAACATGTAAACAACCCGGGAAACATTTTATAGCAAAAGTAGAGCTCGATTGACTCAAGCTATGGCACTCCATAATTGCAAACAAGGGCATGGATGGATAGAAATAACCATATGTTCAAAACATCCTTACTAAGTATCTCAAAATAAGCATGGATCTCCGGTAGCATCAAGTTTACATGGCATAAAAATATCGGACAGGGCTGAAATCAGCAAATCATGAAGCCTAGTTTCATGCTTGTTAGTCACCACAGAGATCACAAAAATACATGCATACACCCTGAAAGATGGCATGGCATATTACAAAACACATGTAGGACTCAAGTTCATAGGATGCACACATCAATCATGGCAAAAATGACAAAAGTGCATGTTCGATAAGAATCAAACTAACATCACATAGCCCTCTTTAACAGATTTGGGCATCAAGATGAGCTCAAATAAAATGATGCAATGAATGAAATGATGTACTCCAAAGGAACAATTTGACATATTAACGCCAAAAGCGACTGGATCGAGTTATGGCATGATGAAATTGCATGAAAATGTAAAATACTCGGGGACTTAGGAAAAGAATCAACCTTGCGGATCCCGGGGTTGGGGGAGAAGGGGGGGCGGGGCCGGGCCCAGGCGACCAAGGGGAAAACCCAGGGGGCCAGCCGGGGTGGGCCTGAAGGCAAAGGGGGGGTTTGGGCCGGGGGGGGCGGGGTTTGGGCCGGGGCCGGGGCCCGGGGCCGGGGAAGGCTGAGGAAGGGCCAGCGTCCGGGCGGGGCGGACTGCCTTGGGGGAGGGGAACAGGGTTTATTGCGGGGGCATCCCGTTCGGGGGGCATTTTGGTAGGGAGCGGAGGTCCCTGAGGTGCGGTTTTCGCCCCGGGGATCGTATCGAGGACCGAAAGGAGGATTTTGTGGGTTTTGGGCCACTTTGAAAGGGTGTTGGGCGCCAAAAGAGGTTTTCGGTTGGGAAACCTTGGAGTTGCCTCCAAAGGCCGGCGGTTACCGGGTGTATACCAAGGCAGCTTGACAAACCTCGGGGCCCCCATTGAAAAGTTTAACACCCTTTACGAAAAAAGAGGTAAAAAAGGGGGAGACAAGAGTCGGATTCAAAGCGGACACGGGAAAATGCTCGGATGCATGGGCGAACACGTATGCAAATGGATGCACATGATGACATGATATGAAATGCAATGATGACATGGCAAAGCAACCGCAAAGCAAATGACATGGCAAAGGCCGGGAATAAGGCGGACACGGCGCTCGAATCCGGGGTTACAAACTCCTCCCTAACAAGAATCTCGTCCAGATCTTAGGACCGAAGCGGAAGGGAAAAGGATGAGGTGAAACAAGAACTCAAGAAAGAACAAAGAATCGAGGCACTCGAGAAGAAGAGGGCGCGAGAATAGGAATCGGCCCGGTCGGATAGACTATGAAACCACTCGTTCAAGAATTGGTTAGAATGAAAAAAAGCGGATAAGGGAAAGATTTGGCAGCACTCCGGTTGAACAAGGAAAGAATAGAACATGACTTGGAAGATGGAATGACAGGAGATAAACAACAAATGCCTCCGGAAGAATTGAAAGAATTTGAATGAAAAAGAACTTAGAAGGAAGGATTAGTGGATTTGAATATCTGGAAAAAAAGAAATGCAAAACTCCAATTCTAAAGAATGGAAATTAATTACACTTAGAGATGCAAGAAGAAAAGATATTGAATTCACCAAAATTTGATGAACTCTTGAAGAAGAATTAAATCATGGAACCCCATGAAGAACTCCGGTAACAAAGGATGTGAGATAAAATGAAGGATGAAAGAATAAATGGCTTGCATGATTTAGATGGAGTTCCGGCCAGATGGTGAGGAAATTTGAACTCGGAAAAGAAAAGATGAAAACACTTGGAATAGAATTTATTCCTCAAGAACAAACTCCGAAGAAAAGATTAATCACTTTGAGAAATAAGAATAAGATTTATTGTATCTTATCCTTCATCAAATTAAATTGATGACAAGCAATGGATTTGCATACTACTTTTCTTCTTGAAAAGGATTGGAAGTGACATATCAAACTTGAGAAGGACTTCATGAACCACGGTAGGATTGAAAAACGAATGGATTAAAATGATAATCAAAAAAGAATCTTGAGCGAACCACCGTAAGAATTAAAATGACTAATGAAAGAAATGAATGGGAAGAATTAGAAGAACAAATAACTGGGGATTTAAATCAAAAAGAATGAAGAATCATGAACTGATGGAGGATATTTGAGCGAGCAAATAAATAGAAACGATAACTGGAATGTGAGGACAAAATTCTTCGGGGATGCCTCCGATGAAAAGAAATGGAAAAAACTCCTGAAATACTCGGATGGTGAAAAGAATTCACAAATGGAATAATTGAAGGATAACATGAAGCTAGAACCAGAACTCAGAAAAGGAAAGATTTAGAAAACTCTTTTGGTCTTCAAATGAGAAAAGCGAAAACACCACCAAAATTATTGAGGTACTCGGTAGAATGAAAAGCAAAGAGGTTGAGCCAACAATGAAATGTTTGAAATTGATCTTGGAAAAGGCATGTGGTGATGGAATCATTCTTCGTCACACTTGAAAAGAATTGGGAATAACCGGAATAATTAGAAAGTCGGGTAAGATCCGGGAAAAAGACCTGGGTTAGGGCCCCTGGTGAAAACCGTTGGAAAGGATTGTTGAAGAGATAGATGATGCACGGAACAAATGAAATATTTGAATGAGGTGACAACCCGAATTAATTAGAACCAGCGAATCCGAATGTCTTGAACTCCGGAATGATAAAGCTGGCGAGCGAAGCAAAGAACCGAAAGAAAAATATGATTAACCGAAAACTTGAATTAGTCCAGGAGAAGAAAAGAGAAGAATACGAACAAGGCGAAATTCACGGTTGAAATAATTGAGGAAGACTCGGAATGAAAGAGGGAAAAAACTAACTCGGGAATAATAGGGTGGGGGGGAAAACAAAGACAACTTGGAAGGGAACCGCGAATATCTTGAAGAAAAACGTTGAAATCATTGAGGGAGAAAGCAAAGACTTTGAGTAGAATGGATACTCGATTCCGGACTCGGTTCAGAAGGAAAAAGGGTGGCGATGGGAAAAAAAGAAAGGGATTGAACTTGCAAAATGGAAGGGTGAATCACCTTGATGAAATGCCGTTCAAAATGAGGAACAAATCGGAAAACCAACTGCGTGATCCTAAAGAAAAATTTTGAAGGGAAGAGGGTAATTCAAAACACCTCGTCAAGATTCCTTACCGGGCGGAAGGGGGAGGAGTAAAAAAATTCCTACTCTCGATATAACTAGACTCAAAACAGTTTTCTTCTAGACTCAACCCAAACTACACGATCAATCAAGGGGCCCTAAGGTGGTCGAGGCTCGATACCAACTTTCAGCCCAATATGGACCCTATCCAAAAGGCTCGGGTCCCACCAAGGATAGACCCCATATTAAACGCTTTTGCAAGGTGGATATCATTACATCAACATTACATAATAGATGGGGATACATACAAACAAAATGCCACAGAATAACAAACACATACAAGATCAACATCGACTACGGATGAAACATAAACAGAACTCAACGACATCCACCCTTAGCCAGTGCCGCACAGAACCTATCCCGATCGAAGAAAGGAAGAACTCCAACACAACAAACATGTCTCCGTCATGATCATCGCAAATTAACCAACTGGTGGTGTAGTAATCTGTGAGCCACGAGGACTCGGCAATCCCATTACCATGGGTATCAAGACTAAAAGCTTAATGGGAAAGGAAGGGGTAAAGTGGTGAGGTTGCCAAGCGACTAAGCATATATGGTGGCTAACATACATAAATGAGGCGAGAAGAAAACAAAGGAGTGGAATATAATGATCAAAAGTGATCCGAACTCCTACTCGTCGGACATAACCCGAAACCGTGTTCTCCTCTCGATCAACCCGAAAAGAGACACTCACGTTACGCACGGTTGGTGTATTTTAGGGTTTGCTTCAAGTTTACTACAACGGATATTAACAAATTCCCATCGCCACATAACGACCGGCTCAAAGTTTAAACCTGCGGGGTGTCCCAACAGCCCATGATAAGCTCTCGCGATCGAAGGATATTCCTTCTCCCGGGAAGACCCGATCGTCTGGAATCCGGCTACAAGACATTCGACAATAAAAACAAGACCAACAAGACCTCCCCGTCGACCCGATATGCCCTATCTCTCTCAAGGCCCCCGGATAAGCTAAGCGTCGAAAACAACCCAAGTTGCCAAGGGATGGCCCTCGGTGCTCTAGTTTGGAAACAGACAAGCGGCCGGGGGTAAATAAAGATGACCCTCGGGTCGCGACTCCCAAGGGAAAAAAGGTAGGTGAGGCAAATGGTAAAACCAATGTTGGGCCTTCGGAAAAGTCTTATTCAAAAATGTCAAGGGGTCCCATAAATCACCCGAGCGTTAGGGGCCAAAATCGGGAACATAAACCGATATGGCGGAAACTAGGGGCGAGTGAACAAAACACCGGGCATAAGGCGAGCCTTCCACCCTTTACCAAGTATATAGATGCATTAATTAAATAAGATATATTGTGATATCCCAACAAGTAAACTGTTCCAACAAGGAACAACATCTCCATGTTCAACAAGGAACAAACTTCATCTTCACCCGCCTAACAACGCTATAAGAGGGCTGAGCAAAGGGTAAATAGCCAAAAACGGTTTGCTAGGAAGGGTGACAAAGGTTAGATTCATGGCAATTTGGGAGGCTTGGGCAAGTGATAGGTAGCGCAATAGCGATAGAACAAACAACTAGCATAAATGATAGTATGAGATCCGGGTAGCGGTCATCTTGCGAAATCCATAAGGAAGAAGAACGAGTCCATGAAGAAGGGAGCGGATGAAGCGAACCAAGCGTGACAGCGAATCCTCACGATCCAACGAAACAGGAACTAACAAGAAGAAGCACACAACAAGTAAACACACCACACATGAACAAGGCATGATGCACAACAAGAATGATGCATGACAAATCTAGATGAGGCTACTCATGGCAAGAGATGATGCAAACAAGAGAAACACATCAAAGCAAGTTTAAATGAGGCGGAACAACATAGAACAATTCCGGTAAGTCCTCATATGCAAATTTCGAAATTGGTCCAGATCTGAATAAACCTTATGTTCAAGTTGTTAAACAGCAAGTTAAGATGCACCACGATGATCTACACGAAATTCTAGTCAAGTTACATATAAAGTTCATTAGATTGAACTCGGCCTAGAAGATATGAGCAAAACAAGTTAAACATGGCATTGATGCAAAATGCATACAAACATCAAGCAAACACCTCAAAACAAGGATGCAACATGATAATATGAAACTACATGCAAAATCAAGCAAGTTTCATATAGAGCACACTCAAAAGCAGACAACGGTTCAACACATACACATAAACAAGTCATGACAACAATCTTCCAAAACAGCAACTAGGCATATTTCAAGCATCAAAACAACAAGCTACAGGACCTCAACATAATAACAAAAGGCATGGGCATGATGTACAGGTAAAGCATTACAAAACATGAACACTGAGCTATCTCCGAAACACTAGAACATGCTCAAAAACACATGGCAAGATTGCAAATAATAACAGTTTAGACTTTAGCGAAATAACATCGAGGTTGCAATGTTTAGAGCTATCAAACAACATGCTACAGGAACTTATCATGGCAAACAAAGGCATGGCATGAATCTACTAAATGCATAGAACAAAGTCCTTTACTGACCATGAGCCAAAAAGGATCAGAAAATATGATGGCACCCATGTAAACATGGCAAGTTATATTACAGATTCATACATGGCAGGAACAACAATAAGTAGGCATGTTGGTGAGCTTGAACCACTCACCACAGAGCAATACATGGCATGGAAAGGCAACTCACAGTAAGAAGACATGGCATAGAAGCTATACATGGCAAGAACAACATCATAGCATACGGATCAACTACAACAACCTTGGCAAAATTGAATAACATGTAAACAACCTGCCAGGAAACATTTTATAGCAAAAGTAGAGCTCGATTGACTCAAGCTATGGCACTCCATAATTGCAAACAAGGGCATGGATGGATAGAGAATAACCATATATTCAAAACATCCTTACTGAAGTATCTCAAAATAAGCATGGATCTCTCGTAGCATCAAGTTTACATGGCATAAAAATATCCAGAGCAGGGCTGAAATCAGAACATCATGAAGCCTAGTTTGCATGCTTGTGCTAGTCACCACGAGATCACAAAAATACATGGCATACACCCCTGTAAAGATGGCATGGCATATTACAAAACACATGTAGGACTCAAGTTCATAGGATGCACACATCAATCATGGCAAAAATGACAAAAGTGCATGTTACGATAAGAATCAAACTAACATCACATAGCCCTCTTCTAACAGCATTTCGGGCATCAAGATGAGCTCAAATGTAAATGATGCAATGAGATGAAATGATGTACTCGTCGAAGCGAACAATTTGACATATTACGCACAAAGCAGACTACGGATGCGAGTTATGGCATGATGAATATTGCATGAAAATGTAAAATACTCGGGGACTTAGAGGAAAAGCGGATGGGGGTCAACCTCGTAGCGGATCCAGCGAGAGCTTCCTGGAGAAGGAGCGGGCCAGCCGGCAGGCAGGACCGGCAGGCGGCTGAGCAAGGCGGCGTGGCAGAATGGCCAGATGAAGCAGCGCCATGGCGGCGGCCAGCGAGGCGAACCGTGTGGCAATGTGAGGCGTGCGGCCAGTGGCGAGGCGGCGAACCAGCGAGGCCCAGGCAGGCCTGTGGCGAGAGCCATGGCGGTGGCGCCTCGACTGAGCGGCCGAGGGATGGAGGCGTGTGTGTGCCAGGCGCTCCTGGTCGAGGCTGTGTGGAAGTGGGCAGACGAGGCCGCGGCCAGTGTCACCAGCTGAGGATGTGGAGGACATAGCGCTCCGATTAGGAGAGGGGCGGAGAGCCAATGGTCGCAGTTAGTCCAGACGTGTCCAGTGGAAGGAGGAGATCTAGGGTTTCACTTGAAGGGTTCATCCAAATTTACGGAGGAAGCTATTTATAGGTAGAGGGACTAGGAGAGTCCAAATGAGGTCAGGTTTAGCCCACCTTGATCGTGATCGAGCGACCGAAAGCATGGAGGGAGTTCTGGGTTTGGGCCACTTTGGAAGGGTGTTGGGCTGCACAAAGAAGGCACGGTTACCGGTTAACCGTTGGAGTATCAACGACCTCAAATGGCCCGAAACTTGAAGCGGTCTACGGTGCTATACCAAGGCCGCTTGACAAACCTCGGTCCATTGAGAAGTTTAACACCCCAACGAAAAGAGGTAAAAAAGGCGGGGAGACAAGGGTTTGGGATTGCAAAAGCGGACAACGGGAAAATGCTCGGATGCATGGGGCGAACACTATGCAAATCGATGCACATGATGACATGATATGAAATGCATATGATGACATGGCAAAAGAAACACATAAGCAAATGACATGGCAAAAACGACGAATAAGGCGGACACGGCGCGCCGAATCCGGGCGTTACGTCATTACTAGAGCCTTTGGCGAGGGACCAACTTTAGTCGGGATAAGTGTACCCGCTGTTCCCCTTCAAAAATAATTAATTGGGCCCTTCCCGCTCAATATTTGGGGAAAGGCCGGGGCCTTCGTCTATATAAGTGAGCTAGCCACCATAGTAGAGAGGAATGAAGGCGATGGGGCATTTTGAATCGAGAGAGAGAAGAGAGAGATAGGGCCGATCCTCAAGCTAGGCGACGGGACACCATTAGCGATTCATCACACCCACCAAGAACAGACCCTCGCAAGGTTGTTCTTCCCGTCTTTTCTTCATCAGGGGGCAATCCACCACACCACAAACTAAGTAGGGTATTACACCCTGCGGTGGCCGAACTAGTATAAATCTCGTGTCTCTTGTGCTGTTCTTGCTAGTAGTTTAGGTCCTCTGATTGGAGTGCGAGACGGTGGAGGTTGGATCTCGCGGCAGCCCAGTTGAACCTTAAGGTCTGCGGAACCGAAATCCGACATTTGGCGCGCCGGTAAAGTCGCGGAATCTGCTTCGTCGCCTCGTTCTTCCCGACCACATAATCATATCGAGATGCCCGTCAGACCCAGCGCTGGCCGAGCCCCTCGCTTCCTATATCGCCAGACTGCTCCGTCGTGGCGCCCTCGGCGTTCCCGTCGCTTTGCCGTCAACACCGCCACGGCCCAGCGAAGGACAGGCACAACATCGTCCCTGCACTCTCCGGCCTCGGGGAGAGGCCGCGGCTCCTGGACACCGCCACCTCGGCCGGCTCCCCACTCGTCGCGGCCCTCCTCGGCGGCTCGCGGCGCCGCCTTCCACCGCCATGTCAAGACATGTCCGCGGGTGGCGCCACCTCCCAGGCAGGGGGCTCCCTCGGGCAGACGGAGTCGTCGGCCGGCTGACCTTGACTCTCAAGACCACCCCTGCTTCGGGGCTGGGTGCGCTCCCCATCTTTGCACCCACCATCTGCCAGATTCGTCACAGGACCCTCATTGAGGGCCACCTCAGCGTACTCTCGATCAGGCCTTCAACCTCCTCTGCATACCAGGGAGGCGGCTGCTGCCAGGCCTTTCGAGGCGTGGGAGGAGGTCATCCAACTCCTTGGGGCAAATCCGGCTTCCGGTGACCTTGGCACCTCGACAACTTCCGCCGGCAGGTGCGACCGACATCGCCCATCGGCCTCTACAATGCCATCCTTGGCTATCCAGCATTAGCCAAATTCATGGCGCAACCCACCCGAGGTACAACCTCATGAAGATGCACAGGAGCAGCGGCGTCCTCACCGTGCCGGGGATCTGAAGGTCGTTGCAAGCTCGAGCTCACCCTCAAGGCGGCGCCACCAGCCGCCGATCTGAAGCCCCCAAGCCCAAGGGGCTCGCCAACAGAAAAGCGTTGTTCCTCAAGACAAAGCGGAGACCAAGCGGATACACAGCCGATGAGGCGGGTCCTAGCGCCACCTTCACCATAGGCGCCAACCTCGAGCCGAGCAGGAGAGAAGCCCTTGTCAAGTTCTGCGTGCAAACAAGAAGGTGTTACCTGGAGCCCGATCGGTGGCAGGGATTCCACAGCGTGTCGAGCACCACCTCAGCGTGTGCCCCAATGTGCGTCCGTGAAGCGAGAAAGGGCAGTCCGCGGCGGCCTTCATCGTCCAAGTGACCCGCAAGCTAGAAGCGCGGGGTTAATCGGGTCCGATGCCAGTTAGCTGGCCAACCCGTCTTTGGTGCCAAGAAGGGAGGAAAGGGCGCCAAGTGTTCGACTTCACCAATCTCAACAAAGCATGCCCGGGATCCGTTTCGCTCCCTCGCATTGACCGGATCGTTGATTCCACCGTCGAGTGTGACTGTTGTGCTTCTTGGGCGCCTTTTCAGGTATCACCAAATCAAGATGGCGGTGGAAGGCGTCGAAAAGGCGCTTTCCTAACCCGTGTGGGGTGTCTTGCTATATGTGCATGCCGTTCGGGCTGCGCAGCGAGGCGACCTTCGGTGCTCATGCACATCACCTTGGGCCCTACTCGGGAAGAATGTGGAGGCATCGTCGAAGACATCGTGGTGAAGTCTCGCGAGGCCAAGACCTTGATACAAGACACTGGAAGAAACCTTGAGCCTCAGCGCATGAGCACGCGACTCAACCGGGAGAAGGTGTGTTGCAGGTTCCCTCGAGGCAAGCTCCTGGGTTTCCTCGTGTCCCAGGGCCGAGGCCAACCCGAAAAAGGTCAAGCGTGGAAGACATGGGCCCACGAAGACCCTCATGGAAATCAGAGGCTCACAGGCGTAGCAGGTTGGGCCATTTCATCTCCCGATTGGGGGGCGAGGCTGCCTTTCTTCCGGTGATGAAGAAAAGGGGCCCTTGAGTGGGTGAAGAGGCCGACAAAGCGTTCAAGACCTCAAGGTACTGACCAGCCCTCCTGATGGTGGCCCCTCGAGGCCCTTGGTACTCTACCTAGCCGCCACTCCCTACTCCGCTAAGCCTTTTGCTTGGTGGCATTAGGGGAAGCGTCAGGCCAAAGGCCACAATAGCCACCGAGCTAAAACAAGACCGAATCGAAGGGCTGGCGAAGCCCGGCACCGCAATGGAAGAAGATCGCGTCGCGAGTGCACCAAGGCGGGAGGCCTCCATCCAGGCGCCAACCGGGGCCGCCGCCTCGGGAAGGCCCAGCTTCATAAGGCGCCACTAGCACCGCGCCCTAACCTCGTCGAGCACCCGGTGTGCCGTGGCTCGTGTTCGGGATCGAGGCAGTACCATGCCGGAAGCTCCTCCTCCGGCTGTTGGTGGCTTCCCAAGCTGCGGCACTACTTCCAGGTCATCAATCAAGGTTGTCTCGGCATACCCCCGGAGAGGTGCTCGGGCTAACTTCGGCGGAAGAGTGCGAGTGGAACATTGAGCTGCAATCATTCAGCTCGAGTTCCACCGACCCGAGTCATCAAGGGGTTGGCAGATTTAGTGGTGAATGGACGAAGCACCCGGCCTCGGGTGGCGGATCAGTCCCTCTCCCGGGGATGAGCGCCCGAAGGTTGGGTCATGTGCTTGATGGAGCATTCTCCAGAGGAAGGCGGGGCTGGGCGGTCTCATATCTCCGCTTAGGACAAGCTCTACTATGCCGTGCAGCTCTGTTTCCGGCATGGCGAGAAGGTCTCAACAATATAGCAGAATCGAGGGGCGATAAGCGGGTGAAGGCTGCCGTGCCACAGGGGTGAGCGCCTTACCATCAAGGGCGATTCGCGGCTCCTCGTCAATTTCTCCAACAAGGTGTATGAGCCAAAGAGATGAACACATGGAAGCCTACCTTGCGGAGGTCCAGGGATGGAGAAACATTTCTAGGGGTTGGAGTTGCAGCCCGTGCCCGGCACCAATCAAGGGCCGGCGACATCGAAGCAGCCTCGAGGAGGTTACCCGGGCCGGGTGTCTTTGAGGAGCGGCTCTTCAAGCCCTCATCCTGCTGCCGTTATCAAGCACACCAGCCGGGAGGAGCTCCTCGGCCACCTGCCGGGGCCCCGGCACAGTGGCCCGGCCTCGAGGAGCACCTTGCTCTAAGATGGAACCTCAAGAGGAGTCTGGATCACGACTTAAAATTATAATGGTGGAGCTACTGGGAGAAGGAGGAGGAGGCGGGTGTGGCCCGCACAAGCCCGACATCGACATCATGGATGGAGAACTCTAGGAAGCGACCGAAGCGGGTATCCCTGTTGCATCACCGGGGAGCAGGGAAGGAATTCTGGCGAGATATACATGGCGGAGATTGTGGGCACCATTCATCGTCGCGAGACCCTTGTCGGAAGGTGTTCCATAGCGGTTTCTATTGGCCCGCACTCAATGGCCATCGAACTTCGTGAAGGCTTGCGAGGCTTGCCAATTCCATGCCAGCAGATCCACCACCCGGGGGAGGTTGCGGACCATCCCCTCACTTGGCGTTCGCGGTGGGGGCTGGACATTACGGGCCCTTTTCCTCGGCGTCGGGGGCTATCGCTACCTCTATGTCGCGTGGACAAATTCACCAAGTGGGCGAAGTTGAGGCCGTCGCGCCATCCGCTGATTCTGCGGTCAAGTTCATCAAGGGCATCGTGGCCCGGCTCGGAGTCCGAACGCATCATCACCGACAAGCGGTTCGCGATTCACTAGTAACCTTTTAAAGCGTCTGCGCTAACCTTGGGGCCTTGATATGCTAACCGGTTGGCACACCCCGCAGCAATGGGCAGGCGGCGGGCCAATCGGAGGTCTGCGAGGCCTCAAGACCGGGGCGTTCAAGAAAAGCTGGAAACTGCGGCGAGGCTGGTCGGCGAGCTTCCATCCGTGTTGTGGTCCATCCGCTGGCGACCAAACCAGCTGGAGAGACCCCTTCTTCCTGGTCTACGGGCCGGCGGTCCTCCCTCCACGAGGTCAGCGTCGATCCGCGGAGTCTGGCGTTCGATGAAAGCTGCGAGGGCACCATCACGAGGATGGCTCTTGTCTTTGGGAGGCGTCGTCGAGCACTGCTGCGGCGGCAAGCCAGGAGCACTCGGGATACTGCTGCCGCACATCCGCCAGAACTCCGGTAGGAGACCTCGTGCTCCGGGTCCTCTCGGGGAGGGTGGCATAAGCTCTCTCCCATGTGGGAGGGCCCATTCAAGTTGTTCATGTTTCGGGCTGGCTCCGTCGCTTGGAGACTCAAGAGGGTACCTACTCTGAGCAGCGTGGAACATCCGGCACCTCCGGAGGTTTACCCCTAAAGGCCCAGGCTGCGAAGAAAGGCGAATGTGTGTGAAGTTCATCTTTTTGGAAAAGGCCCGGGCACTGAAGAAGGCAAATGCTTGAAGTTCATCTTTTTGGAAAAGGCCCGAGCACATGAAGAAGGCAAATGCCTGAAGTTCATCTTTTGGAAAGGCCCGAGCACATGAAGAAAGCGAGCGCTGTGAAGCCCGATGCGTTGGAAGGCCGGGCACATGAAGAGGCAAGCGCGTGAAGCTTGTCTCGGAAGAAGGCCGGGCACATTGGAAGAAAGCGAGCCTTGTGGCTTCGCCGCCGGACACTCTCACGTAATAATGAGTTGGGGCTGTACCGCCCAGTCTCAGGAGTGCGGCCTCGGGCCAGGGGCTCCCTCCCATGCCAGTGGCACTTAGCTCACTTTTGGTGAGAAAGCGTCGAAGACTAGACTAGGTGCAGACGCGCTTTTCCATTGCTTCTCGAGTTGACCAATTATTCCCATTTGGATTTTTTTCGAAACTTTTGCCTCTTTTGATCCGTGGTTCTTGATCTTTCTCCTCCTCCTCGATTTCTCTTGGGGGACTCGTGGCGGGAGCCTCGGGAGCCCGTGGCGTTTCTGCCCCTATCGCTCAAGTTTGGCCCCTGCCAGTTGGAGCACCCTCCGACCATGCCTCACAGGCGGCGGCCGAACAGGGACTGGGTCGATCGCCTGCGGCCCGGTGAGATTCACTTACGAATGGGCGCTGGAAGAAACGGAATCGGGATAACAGCATACAATAATTAGGCGTTGATCTAGGCCCCAGAGGCCATACATTGTTCCCTTTTGCGGGAGAAAAGGGAAAGGGCGAGGCAGGTGAAGCACGCCCGTGCGGCTCTCTCGGAAGGCCCGAGCAGCCTCCGGAGCTCGGTCGGTCTCCATCTCGTGCTTCACAGGCGTGGCGGGCCGGACCCGCTGCCACCCCCAAGCAGTAGCGTGGGGCTGGCAGCGCTCTTTGGAAGAATCGCCACCCGAAGAAGAGCTGGTGAAGTGTGAGGTCGCGGGCATCGCCCGGCCCCTGCCTCCCAGCTGGGGAGTCCTCGGCCTCGTCGTCCTGGGCGACCATCTGGCGTCTTCCCGCACCCTCATGTAGGTGGCGTCCATCATACTTGAAGTGCAGGGCACGGCCGAGACCCAGCGCTCCGGCCGGGCGGACAGGTTCCTGGGAGACCTCGAGCCGAAGCCCGGCTGCAGTAGCCTCGCACAGGCAGGAGGCCCTCAGGCGCCATCTGGAGCTCACCCGGAGGAACCAGGGAGGTGGGGACGGACGGCTCCGCCCTCTGAACTCGGCGGCTGACATGGGTGGCCTCGGGGCCAGCAGGCGCCCGCGACCATGACCAGCCGCTCGTCAGCGTGAGCCCCCTCCGCCGTGGGGGACCGCCGTGGAGGCCACGGGGTGCTGGAGGCGACCTCGACCACGCTTAGGCGGAGGAGGAGGACTCAACTGGCGGCCCTTCCCTTTCTGCGGCCGGAGAACCTCCTTGGTGGAGCCATGGAGAAGAAGGAGGAGAAGGATAGGCGGAAGGGTGCGCGTTCCATCTTATTGCCGGAGGCCAAGTCCCTCCCGACCACCGTCATCATGCCCAACTTGCATGGGGGACTTGTCGAGTCAGGCGGTTACCAAGGCATCGTGGGGATGCGGTGCTTCACGTCCAATCAACCGCCAGCGTCGCCCAAGGCCCGGGCTGTTAGGGCCATGACGCTCCACTTGCCCTTTGCCTCTCTTTCGGAAGTGGGTGTGCCGTGGGCCGGGGACTCTGTCGGGTGTTACAGCAGGGGTCCCAGACTTGCACTGCGCTGCGGCGTGGCTCAAGGAGGCCGGGGCGGCCCATCTTCATCAAGAGGCTCAAGACCCTCGCGAGGGCCAAGCCTCATGAGAGACGACCGAGGGCTTCCTCGGTAGCGCCTCGTCAGGCGGCTCATGAGGGCCCGGAAGTTCAAGGCGGGTACCTCGCGAGGTGCAGTGGCGCAACCATGGCGACCAAGGCGCCCGGTGGCGCCGCGCAGCGTCCTCCTTTCCTCTTTGGTGCAAAGGGAGCAAGCGCGGGGAGCATCAAGCAAAGGCATCCGTTTGGTGCAACAAGACCAAGACCAGCCCCAGGTGGAAGGGTCATCATGGAGCCCAGCGGCGTCATCACGAGCCTTTGGCGAGGACCAACTTTAGTTAGGATAAGTGTACCCGCTGTTCCCCTTCAAAATGGCCAATTGTTGGCGCCTTCCCGCTCAATATTTGGGAAGAGGCCCGGGGCCCGTCTATATAAGTAGAGCTAGCCACCATAGTAAGAGAGAGATGAAAGCGATGGGGCATTTGGAATCAGAGAGAGAGAGAAGAGACCCGATCCTCAAGCTAGGCGGCAGGACACCATGCAGTTCATCACACCCACCAGAAACGAGACCCTCGCGATGTTCTTCCTATCTTATTCTTCATCAGCCCGAAGGCAATCCACCCACCACAAACTAGAGTAGGTTATTACACCTAGCAGTGGCCCGAACTAGTATAAATCTTGTGTCTCTTGTGCTGTTCTTGCTAGTAGTTTAGGTCCTGTGATTCAGCGAGTGCGAGGCGGTGGAGGTTGGATCTGGCGCCCCGGAGTTCGAACCTTAAGAGTCGCGGAACCCGAAATCCGCCAGGACCGATTCCATAAACTCGGTGAGACCGATTTTGTAATAGATCCATGGAGAGATTGCAATCCCATCTCGGTGAGGCGAGATCCCTTCGGTGAGACCGGTTTGCCTAGGGTTTGTGGCGTGGCTATGACATCGAACTTCGGTGGCGGGATAGAAAGAATCGGTGGGGCCGAGTTTGACCTTTGGTTTAGGTCATATGTGGATGTGAGAAAGTAGTTGAGGGCTTTGGAGCATATCACTAAGCATTTTGAGCAAGAGCCTCATTAAGCAACACCTCATCCCTCCTTGATAGTATCGGCTTTTCCTATAGACTCAATGTGATCTTGGATCACTAAAATAGAAAATGTAGAGTCTTGAGCTTTGAGATTGAGCCAATCCTTTTGTCCTTAGCATCTTGAAGGGTTCCCATCCACTAGTCCATGCCACTTCATTGTTGAACTTATCTGAAACATACTAGGTAAAAGTGTTAGTCCAACAAGAGATATGTTGACATTAATTACCAAAACCACCTAGGGCACTTGTGCTTTCACCGTGCCGCTGGAGCATGGGGTTGAGGTCCTCTCGGTATGCGCCCCCAGGGTGAGCTGCCCGGGTTGGCGCTAGCCCTCG
>JAHIAM010014036.1:0-13016 GCA_021605205.1 Aegilops longissima
GTTCAAGTAACTTAATACAGGTTTTCACTTGAAAACACTTTTCAAATAACCCTATATGCTTTCGGAAATTCTACATCATTTCGATCAACAATATGTCAACAACATATACTCATCAAAAATTCTATAGTGCTCACTCACTTCTTTGGAAATACAAGTTTCTCATAAACTTTGTATAAACCCAAAATCTTTGATCATCTCATCAAAGTGCACATTCCAACTCGAGATGCTTACTCCGGTCCTTAGAAGGATCATTGGAGCTAGCATACCTTTTAACATCCTTAGGATCGACAAAACTTTTACGATTGTATCACATACAACCTTTCCTTCGTAAAGCTGGTAAGGAAACTCGTCTTGACATCCATCGCGATTTCATAAATGCAGCTAATGCTAACATGATTCCGACGGACTTAAGCATCGCTACGGATGAGAAAATCTCATCGTAGTCAACTCCTTGAACTTGTGAAAACTCTTTGCCACAAGTCGAGCTTCATAGAAGGTGACATTACCGTCCATGTCCGTCTTCTTCTTAAAGACCCATTTATTTCAATGGCTTGCCGATCATCGGGCAAGTCCACCAAAATCCATGCTTTGTTATGATACATGGATCCTACCTCGGTTTCATGGTTTCTAACCATTTGTCGAATTTGGGCCCACCATCGCTTCTCCATAGCTCGTGGGTTCATTGTTGTCTAGCAACATGACCTTCAAGACAGGATTGCTGTACCACTCGAGTAATCGCATCCTTGTCACCCTCGAGTGCGGTAGTGACTTGATCGAAACTTCATGATCACTATCATAAGCTTTTACTTCAATTGGTGTAGGTGCCACGGGAACAACTTCATGTGCCTGCTACACACTAGTTGAAGTGATGGTTCAATAACCTCATCAAGTCTCCACCATCCTCCCCTCAACTTTTAGAGACGAACTTTTCCTCGAGAAAGGACCGATTCAAGAAACAATCCCTATTGCTTCGGATCGAATTAGGAGGTATACCCAACCGTTTTGGGTGTCCTATGAAGATGCATTTGATCCGCTTTGGGTTCGAGCTTATCAACTGAAACTTTTCACATAAGCGTCGCAGCCCCAAACTTTTAAGCGACAACAGGTTTCTCCAAGCGGTGTCGTCTCAGCGAATTCGTGGTGCCCTATTAAAGTGAGTGCGGTTGTCTCTAATGCCTAACCCATGAGCGATAGTGGTAATTCGATAAGAGACATCATAGTGCGTACCATATCCAATAGGGTGCAACTATGATGTTCGGACACACCATCACACTATGGTATTCGAGGCGGTATTAATTGTGAAACAATTTCCACTATGTCTTAATTGTGTGCCAAAACTTCGTAACTCAGATATTCATCTCTATGATCATATCATAGACATTCTATCCTCTTGTCACGAAGATTTTAAACTTCACTCTGAAATTACTTGAACCATTCAATAATTCAGACTTGTGTTTCATCAAGTAAATATACTCAACATCTACTCGAATCATCGTGAAGTCAGAACATAACGATATTCCTTTGCATGCCTCGGCACTCATTGGACTGCACACATCAAAATGTGTTACTTCCAACAGGTTGCTACCTTGTTCCATCTTCTTTGAAACCGAGGCTTTTAGGTCATCTTGCCCATCTGGTATGATTTGCATATCTCAAGTGATTCAAAATCAAGTGAGTTCAAGCGATCCATCTGCATGGAGTTTCTTCATGCGTATACACCAATAGACACGGTTTGCATGTCTCAAACTTTTCAAAAGCAGTGAGTCAAAGATCCATCAACATGGAGCTTCTTCATCGTTTTACACCAATATGACTTACATGGCGATTGCCACAAGTAAGTGGTACTATCATTACTATCTTATACTTTTGGCATGAAAATGTGTATCACTACGATCGAGATTCAATAAACCATTTATTTAGGTGCAAGACCATCGAAGGTATTATTCAAATAAGCAGAGTAACCATTATTCTCCTTAGATGAATAACCGTATTGCGATAGACATAATCCAATCATGTCTATGCTCAGCATAAACACCAAATGACAATTATTCAGGTTTAATACTAATCTTGATGGTAGAGGGCGTGCGATGTTTGATCACATCAAACTTGGAAACACTTCAACACATATCGTCAGCTCACCTTTAGCTAGTCTTTTATTCCGTAGCCTTTTATTTGAGTTACTAACACTTAGCAACCGAACGGTATCTAATACCCTGGTGCTACTAGGAGTACTAGTAAAGTACACATTAACATAATGTATATCAATATACTTCTATCGACCTTGCCTGCCTTCTTATCTACCAAGTATCTAGGGTAATTCTACTCGGTGGCTGTTCCCTTATCTCGAAACACTTAGTCTCGGGTTTGGGTTCAACCTTGGGTTTCTTCTTTGGGCAACAACTGATTTGCCGTTTCATGAAGTGTCCTTCTTGCCCTTGCCCTTCTTGAAACTAGTGGTTTCACCAACCATCAACAATTGATGCTCCTTCTTGATTTCTACTTTCGCGATGTCAAACAACGCGAATACCTCGAGATCATCATATCTATCCACGATATGTTATAGTTCATCACGAAGCTCTAGCAGCTTGGTGGCAATGACTATGGAGAAACATCACTATCTCATCGGAAGATCAACTCCCCTCGATTTAAGTGATTGTTGTATTGGACAATCTGAGCACAAGCTCAACGATTGAGCTTTTCTCCCTTAGTTTGCAGGCTAAGAAAACTCGTCGGAGGTCTCATACCTCTTGGCGTGGGCACGAGCCTGAAATCCCAATTTCAGCCCTCGAAACATCTCATATGTTCATGACGTTTGAAAACGTCTTTGGTGCCTCAACTCTAAACCGTTTAATTGAACTATCACGTAGTTATCAAAGCGTGTATGTCCAATGTTGCAACATCCACAAGCAGCGTTTGGGGTTCAGCACACTGGCGGTGCATTAAGGACATAAGCTTTCTCTTGTCCGCATAATCGCTACTTTCAACTTTCAACTATATTTTCTCTAGGAACATATCTAAGCAGTGGAACTAAAGCGTGAGCTTCGACATAATTTGCAAAAGGTCTTTTGACTATGTTCAGGATAATTAAGTTCATCTTATGAACTCCCACTCAGATAGACATCCCTCGGTCATCTAAGTGATTACATGATCCGAATCAACTAGGCCGTGTCCGATCAACACGTGAGACGGACTAGTCATCATCGATGAACATCTTCATGTTGATCGTATCTACTATCGACTCATGCTCGACCTTTCGGTCTCCGTGTTCGAGGCCATGTCTTTACATGCTAGGCTCGTCAAGTTAACCCTAAGTGTATTGCGTGTGTAAATCTTGCTTACACCGTTGTATGTGAGCGTAAGAATCCATCACACCCGATTAACACGTGGTGCTTAGAAGCGACGAACTGTAACAGCGGTGCAGATTAGGGAGAACACTTCTTGAAATTTGTGTGAGGATCATCTTATTTACTACCGTCGTTCTAAGTAAACAAGATGCATAAACATAATAAACATCACATGCAATTATATAGTAGTGACATGATATGGCCAATATCATATTGCTCCTTTTGATCTCCATCTTCGGGGCTCCATGATCATCATTGTCACCGGCATGACACCATGATCTCCATCATCATGATCTCCATCATCGTGTCTCCATGAAGTTGTCTCGCCAACTTATTACTTCTACTACTATGGCTACGGTTAGCAATAAAGTAAAGTAATTACATGGCGTTGTTCAATGACACACAGGTCATACAATAAATAAAGACAACTCCTATGGCTCCTGCGGTTGTCATACTCATCGACATGCAAGTCGTGAATCCTATTACAAGAACATGATCAATCTCATACATCACATATCATTCATCACATTCTTCTTGGCCATATCACATCACATAGCATACCCTGCAAAAACAAGTTAGGCGTCCTCTAATTGTTGTTTGCATGTTTCTGATGGCTGCTATGGGTTCTAGCAAACGTTTCTTACCTCATAAAACCACAGCGTGATATGCCAATTGCTATTTACCCTCCATAAGGACCCTTTTCGCCGAATCCGTTCCGACTAAAGTGGGAGGCGGCACCCGCTAGCCACCTTATGCACCAAGTGCATGTCGATCGGTGGAACTTGTCTCACGTGAAATGCGTGTAAGGTCGGTCGGGCGCTTCATCCCACAATACCGTCGAAACAAGATTGGACTAGTAGCGGTAAGCATATTGAACATCATCAACGCCCACAACTACTTTGTGTTCTACTCGTGCAAAGAATCTCGCAATAGACCTAGCTCATGATGCCCTTTGTTGGGAGCGTGGCAGAAATTCAAAATTTTCCTCGTGTCACCAAGATCTATCTATGGAGAAACTAGCAGCGAGGGAGGAGAGTGCATCTACATACCCTTGTAGATCGCTAAGCGGAAGCGTTCATGTGAGCAGGGGTTGAAGGAGTCGTACTCGTCGTGATTCAAATCACCGGAGATCCTAGTGCGAGCAGACGGCACCTCCGCGTTCAACACACGTACAGCCGGTGGCGTCTCCCGCCTTGATCCAGCAAGGAGAGAGGAGAGGTTGAGAAGACTCCATCCAGCAGCAGCACAGCGGCATGGTGGTGATGGAGGCGTGGCAATCCCGAGGCCGCCAAGCACCAGGGAGAGGAGGAGGAGGAGGCGGGGCTGCGCTGGAGGAGGCTCTCGTGTGTTATGGGCAGCCCAGGGCCTCATATATATAGGGAAGGGAGGGCTGCGCCCCTCTGGGTTTCCACCCCTAGGGGTGGCGGCTAGCCCTAGATGGGTTTGGGGCGGCCAGAGAGGAGGAGAGGGGCGCCCACTAGATGGGCCTTAGGGCCCATCGCCCTAGGGTTGCCCCCCCCTCCCCTTTAGCATGGGCCCCTTGTGGGGCACACCAGCCCCTTTGGGGCTGGTTCCCTCCACAATTGGCCCATAACCTTCTGGGGCAGGTGGCCCCACTTGGTGGACCCAGGACCCTCCGGTGGTCCGTACATCCGATATATCCGAAACTTTTCGGTGACCAAAACAGGACTTCCATATATAAATCTTTACCTCCGGACCATTCCGGAACTCCTCGTGACGTCAGGATCTCATCGGGACTCGAACAACATTCGGTAACCACATACAAACTTCCTTTATAACCCTAAGCGTCGCCAGACCTTAAGTGTGTAGACCCTACGGGTTCGGGAATCATCTGAACATGACCGAGGCGTTCTCGGTCAATAACCAACAGCGGGATCTGGATACCCATGTTGGCTCCACATGTTCCACGATGATCTCATCGGATGAACCACGATGTCAAGGACTCAATCGATCCGTATACAATTCCCTTTGTCTAGCGGTATTGTACTTGCGAGATTCGATCGTCGGTATCCGATACCTTGTTCAATCTCGTTACGGCAAGTCTCTTTACTCGTTCCGTAACACATCATCCGTGATCAACCCCTTGGTCACATTGTGCACATATGATGATGTCCTACCGAGTGGGCCAGAGATACCTCTCCGTCTACGGAGTGACAAATCCGATCTCGATCTGTGTCAACCCAATGGTCACTTTCGGAGATACCTGTAGTGCACCTTTATAGTCACCCGATTCGTTGTGACGTTTGATACACCAAAGCACTCCTACGGTATCCGGGAATTGCGATCTCATGGTCTAAGGAAGAGATACTTGACATTGGAAAAGCTCTAGCAAAACGAACTACGATCTTGTGCTATGCTTAGGATTGGGTCTTGTCCATCACATCATTCTCTAATGATGTGATCCGTTATCAATGACATCCAATGTCCATGGTCAGGAAACCGTAACCATCTATTGATCAACGAGCTAGTCAACTAGAGGCTTACTAGGGACATGGTGTTGTCTATGTATCCACACATGTATTGCTGTTTCCGGTCAATACAATTATAGCATGAATAATAAATGATTATCATGAACAAGGAAATATAATAATAACTAATTTATTATTGCCTCTAGGGCATATTTCCAACAGTCTCCCACTTGCACTAGAGTCAATAATCTAGTTCACATCGCCATGTGATTAACACTAATAGGTCACATCGCCATGTGATCAACATCCAAAGAGTTTACTAGTGTCTTAAACTAGTTCACATCACCATGTGATTAAGTCTCAATGAGTTACGGGGTTTGATCATGTTTTGCTTGTGAGAGAGGTTTTAGTCAGCAGTGCGAACCTTTCAGATCCGTTCGCAATCTCTATGTCATATTGTAAATGCTGCTTTCACGCTCCACTTGGATCTATTCCTAATGGTTGCTCCACTATCGTATCGGTTTGCTACTCGAGTCACTCGGATAGGTGTTAAAGCTTACATCGGCGTAACCCTTCGCCGAACTCTTTATCACCTCCATAATCGAGAAACATGTCCTTATTTACTCCAAGGACAATTTTGACCGCTGTCCAATGATCCCCATTCTGGATCATTCTTGTACCTTAGTGACTCATGGCAAGGCACACTTCGGTGCGGTACACAGCATAGCATACTATAGAGCCTACGTTTAAAGCATAGGGGCGACCTTCGTCCTTTCTCTCTTTTCTGCCGTGGTCGAGCTTTAAGTCTTAACTTCATACCTTCACAATTCAGCTAAGAACTCCTTCTTTGGTGATCCATCTTGAACACCTTCAAGATCATGTCAAAATATATGCTCATTTGAAAGTACCATTAAGCATTTTGATCTATCACTATAGATCTTGATGCTCAATGTTCAAGTAACTTAATACAGGTTTTCACTTGAAAAACACTTTTCAAATAACCCTATATGCTTTCGAAATTCTACATCATTTCGATCAACAATATGTCAACAACATATACTCATCAAAAATTCTATAGTGCTCCCACTCACTTCTTTGGAAATACAAGTTTCTCATAAACTTTGTATAAACCCAAAATCTTTGATCATCTCATCAAAGTGCACATTCCAACTCGAGATGCTTACTCCGGTCCTTAGAAGGATCATTGGAGCTAGCATACCTTTAACATCCTTAGGATCGACAAAACTTTTACGATTGTATCACATACAACCTTTCCTTACGTGGCTGGTAAGGAAACTCGTCTTGACATCCATCTGCAGATTTCATAAATGCAGCTAATGCTAACATGATTCCGGCGGACTTAAGCATCGCTACGGATGAGAAAATCTCATCGTAGTCAACTCCTTGAACTTGTGAAAACTCTTTGCCACAAGTCGAGCTTCATAGAAGGTGACATTACCGTCCATGTCCGTCTTCTTCTTAAAGACCCATTTATTTCAATGGCTTGCCGATCATCGGGCAAGTCCACCAAAATCCATGCTTTGTTATGATACATGGATCCTACCTCGGATTTCATGGTTTCTAACCATTTGTCGAATTTGGGCCCACCATCGCTTCTCCATAGCTCGTGGGTTCATTGTTGTCTAGCAACATGACCTTCAAGACAGGATTCTTGTACCACTCGAGTAATCGCATCCTTGTCACCCCTGAGTCTGGTAGTGACTTGATCGAAACTTCATGATCACTATCATAGCTTTTACTTCAATTGGTGTAGGTGCCACGGGAACAACTTCACGTGCCCTGCTACACACTAGTTGAAGTGATGGTTCAATAACCTCATCAAGTCTCCACCATCCTCCCCTCAACTTTTCAAGGCGAACTTTTCCTCGAGAAAGGACCGATTCAGAAACAATCCCTATTGCTTCGGATCGAATTAGGAGGTATACCCAACCGTTTTGGGTGTCCTATGAAGATGCATTTGATCCGCTTTGGGTTCGAGCTTATCAACTGAAACTTTTCACATAAGCGTCGCAGCCCCAAACTTTTAAGCGACAACAGGTTTCTCCAAGCGGTGTCGTCTCAGCGGAATTCGTGGTGCCCTATTAAAGTGAGTGCGGTTGTCTCTAATGCCTAACCCATGAGCGATAGTGGTAATTCGATAAGAGACATCATAGTGCGTACCATATCCAATAGGGTGCAACTATGATGTTCGGACACACCATCACACTATGGTATTCGAGGCGGTATTAATTGTGAAACAATTTCCACTATGTCTTAATTGTGTGCCAAAACTTCGTAACTCAGATATTCATCTCTATGATCATATCATAGACATTCTATCCTCTTGTCACGAAGATTTTAAACTTCACTCTGAAATTACTTGAACCATTCAATAATTCAGACTTGTGTTTCATCAAGTAAATATACTCAACATCTACTCGAATCATCTGTGAAGTAAGAACATAACGATATTCCTTTGCATGCCTCGGCACTCATTGGACTGCACACATCAAAATGTGTTACTTCCAACAGGTTGCTACCTTGTTCCATCTTCTTTGAAACCGAGGCTTTTCGGTCATCTTGCCCATCTGGTATGATTTGCATATCTCAAGTGATTCAAAATCAAGTGAGTTCAAGCGATCCATCTGCATGGAGTTTCTTCATGCGTATACACCAATAGACATGGTTTGCATGTCTCAAACTTTTCAAAAGCGAGTGAGTCAAAGATCCATCAACATGGAGCTTCTTCATGCGTTTACACCAATATGACTTACATGGCGATTGCCACAAGTAAGTGGTACTATCATTACTATCTTATACTTTTGGCATGAAAATGTGTATCACTACGATCGAGATTCAATAAACCATTTATTTAGGTGCAAGACCATCGAAGGTATTATTCAAATAAGCAGGTAACCATTATTCTCCTTAGATGAATAACCGTATTGCGATAGACATAATCCAATCATGTCTATGCTCAGCATAAACACCAAATGACAATTATTCAGGTTTAATACTAATCTTGATGGTAGAGGGGGCGTGCGATGTTTGATCACATCAAACTTGGAAACACTTCAACACATATCGTCACTCACCTTTAGCTAGTCTTTTATTCCGTAGCCTTTTATTTGAGTTACTAACACTTAGCAACCGAACGGTATCTAATACCCTGGTGCTACTAGGAGTACTAGTAAAGTACACATTAACATAATGTATATCAATATACTTCTATCGACCTTTGCCTTCTTATCTACCAAGTATCTAGGGTAATTCTACTCCGATGGCTGTTCCCCTTATCTAGAAACACTTAGTCTCGGGTTTGGGTTCAACCTTGGGTTTCTTCTTTGGAGCAACAACTGATTTGCCGTTTCATGAAGTGTCCTTCTTGTCCTTGCCCTTCTTGAAACTAGTGGTTTCACCAACCATCAACAATTGATGCTCCTTCTTGATTTCTACTTTCGCGATGTCAAACAACGCGAATACCTCAGGATCATCATATCTATCCCTGATATGTTATAGTTCATCACGAAGCTCTAGCAGCTTGGTGGCAATGACTATGGAGAAACATCACTATCTCATCGGAAGATCAACTCCCCTCGATTTAAGTGATTGTTGTATTCGGACAATCTGAGCACAAGCTCAACGATTGAGCTTTTCTCCCTTAGTTTGCAGGCTAAGAAAACTCGTCGGAGGTCTCATACCTCTTGGCGTGGGCACGAGCCTGAAATCCCAATTTCAGCCCTCGAAACATCTCATATGTTCATGACGTTTGAAAACGTCTTTGGTGCCTCAACTCTAAACCGTTTAATTGAACTATCACGTAGTTATCAAAGCGTGTATGTCAATGTTAGCAACATCCACAAGCGGCGTTTGGGGTTCAGCACTGTGGCGGTGCATTAAGGACATAAGCTTTCTCTGTCGCATAATCGCTACTTTCAACTTTCAACTATATTTTCTCTAGGAACATATCTAAGCAGTGGAACTAAAGCGTGAGCTTCGACATAATTTGCAAAAGGTCTTTTGACTATGTTCAGGATAATTAAGTTCATCTTATGAACTCCCACTCGAATAGACATCCCTCTGGTCATCTAAGTGATTACATGATCCGAATCAACTAGGCCGTGTCCGATCAACACGTGAGACGGACTAGTCATCATCGATGAACATCTTCATGTTGATCGTATCTACCATCGACTCATGCTCGACCTTTCGGTCTCCGTGTTCGAGGCCATGTGCGTACATGCTAGGCTCGTCAAGTTAACCCTAAGTGTATTGCGTGTGTAAATCTGTCTTACACCGTTGTATGTGAGCGTAAGAATCCATCACACCCGATCAACACGTGGTGCTTAGAAGCGACGAACTGTAGCAGCGGTGCACGATTAGGGAGAACACTTCTTGAAATTTTAATGAGGATCATCTTATTTACTACCGTCGTTCTAAGTAAACAAGATGCATAATCATGATAAACATCACATGCAATCAAATAGTGACATGATATGGCCAATATCATTTTGCTCCTTTGATCTCCATCTTGAGGCTCCATGATCATCATCGTCACCGGCATGACACATCATGATCTCCATCATCGTGTCTCCATGAAGTTGTCTCGCCAACTTATTACTTCTACTACTATGGCTACGGTTAGCAATAAAGTAAAGTAATTACATGGCGTTGTTCAATGACACGCAGGTCATACAATAAATAAAGACAACTCCTATGGCTCCTGCGGTTGTCATACTCATCGACATGCAAGTCGTGAATCCTATTACAAGAACATGATCAATCTCATACATCACATATCATTCATCACATTCTTCTTGGCCATATCACATCACATAGCATACCTGCAAAAACAAGTTAGGCGTCCTCTAATTGTTGTTTGCATGTTTCTGATGGCTGCTATGGGTTCTAGCAAACGTTTCTTACCTCATAAAACCACAGCGTGATATGCCAATTGCTATTTACCCTTCATAAGGACCCTTTTCATCGAATCCGTTCCGACTAAAGTGGGAGGCGGCACCGCTAGCCACCTTATGCACCAAGTGCATGTCGATCAGTGGAACTGTCTCACGTAAAATGCGTGTAAGGTCGGTCGGGCGCTTCATCCCACAATACCGTCGAAACAAGATTGGACTAGTAGCGGTAAGCATATTGAACATCATCAACGCCCACAACTACTTTGTGTTCTACTCGTGCAAAGAATCTCGCAATAGACCTAGCTCATGATGCCCTTTGTTGGGGAGCGTGGCAGAAATTCAAAATTTTCCTCGTGTCACCAAGATCTATCTATGGAGAAACTAGCGAGGGAGGAGAGTGCATCTACATACCCTTGTAGATCGCTAAGCGGAAGCGTTCAAGTGAGCAGGGGTTGATGGAGTCGTACTCCTCGTGATTCAGATCACCGATGATCAAGTGCGAGCAGGCACCTCGCGTTCAACACACGTACAGCCGGTGGCGTCTCCCGCCTTGATCCAGCAAGGAGAGAGGAGAGGTTGAGAAGACTCCATCCAGCAGCAGCACAGCGGCATGGTGGTGATGGAGGCGTGGCAATCCCGAGAGGCCGCCAAGCACCAAGGAGAGGAGGAGGGAGGCGGGGCTGCGCTGGGAGGAGGCTCTCGTGTGTTATGGGCAGCTCCGGGGCCTCATATATATAGGGAAGGGAGGGCTGCGCCCCTCTAGGGTTTCCACCCCTAGGGGTGGCGGCTAGCCCTAGATGGGTTTGGGGCGGCCAGAGAGGAGGGAGAGGGGGCGCCCACTAGATGGGCCTTAGGGCCCATCGCCCTAGGGTTGCCCCTCCCTCCCCTTTGCCTTGGGCCCCTTGTGGGGCGCACCAGCCCTTGGGGCTGGTTCCCTCCACACTTGGCCCATAACCTTCAGGGCAGGTGGCCCCACTTGGTGGACCCAGGACCCTCCGGTGGTCCCGTACATACCGATATCATGAAACTTTTCCGGTGACCAAAACAGGACTTCCATATATAAATCTTTACCTCCGGACCATTCCGGAACTCCTCGTGACGTCCAGGATCTCATCGGGACTCGAACAACATTCGGTAACCACATACAAACTTCCTTTATAACCCTAAGCGTCGCCAGACCTTAAGTGTGTAGACCCTACGGGTTCGGGAATCATCTGAGACATGGCCGAGGCGTTCTCGGTCAATAACCAACAGCGGGATCTGGATACCCATGTTGGCTCCCACATGTTCCACGATGATCTCATCGGATGAACCACGATGTCAAGGACTCAATCGATCCGTATACAATTCCCTTTGTCTAGCGGTATTGTACTTGCGAGATTCGATCGTCGGTATCCGATACCTTGTTCAATCTCGTTACCGGCAAGTCTCTTTACTCGTTCCGTAACACATCATCCGTGATCAACCCCTTGGTCACATTGTGCACATATGATGATGTCCTACGAGTGGGCCAGAGATACCTCTCCGTCTACGGGTGACAAATCCGATCTCGATCTGTGTCAACCCAATGGTCACTTTCGGAGATACCTGTAGTGCACCTTTATAGTCACCCGATTCGTTGTGACGTTTGATACACCAAAGCACTCCTACGGTATCCGGAATTGCACGATCTCATGGTCTAAGGAAGAGATACTTGACATTGGAAAAGCTCTAGCAAAGCGAACTACGATCTTGTGCTATGCTTAGGATTGGGTCTTGTCCATCACATCATTCTCCTAATGATGTGATCCGTTATCAATGACATCCAATGTCCATGGTCAGGAAACCGTAACCATCTATTGATCAACGAGCTAGTCAACTAGAGGCTTACTAGGGACATGGTGTTGTCTATGTATCCACACATGTATTGCTGTTTCCGGTCAATACAATTATAGCATGAATAATAAGCGATTATCATGAACAAGGAAATATAATAATAACTAATTTATTATTGCCTCTAGGGCATATTTCCAACAGTCTCCCACTTGCACTAGAGTCAATAATCTAGTTCACATCGCCATGTGATTAACACGATAGGTCACATCGCTATGTGATCAACATCAAAGAGTTTACTAGTGTCTTAAACTAGTTCACATCACCATGTGATTAAGTCTCAATGAGTTACGGGGTTTGATCATGTTTTGCTTGTGAGAGGTTTTAGTCAGCAGTGCGAACCTTTCAGATCCGTTCGCAATTCTCTATGTCATATTGTAAATGCTGCTTTCACGCTCACTTGGATCTATTCTAATGGTTGCTCCACTATCGTATCCGGTTTGCTACTCGAGTCA
>JAHIAM010014037.1:0-19398 GCA_021605205.1 Aegilops longissima
TAAGATTGATGGTTCTAAGATTGCGAATCATGTCAAGATCCTCTTGGTGTGGGATGCAAGGGATCAATATGAGGTGCACAAGGGATAGCAATGTACTTGTTCAAATGATATTCATTGAAAATCACAAGCATCTCATTTTTCCACTCATGAAAATATTCTCCATCAAGAATAGGCACTCTATGTCTAAGACTCCCTAAAGTAGACATGTCCATCTTCCTCCAAAGGTGTTTAAACCAAGGCAATGGAGACCAAAGATCCGATACCAATTGAAAGAATCGAGAAGAGGTGTCTAGAGGGGGGGGGGGGTGATTAGACACTAAGTTCCGGAAGTTGCAGTTTTTAACTCTTTAAGTTCAAGTGGAGTTTTGGCACAAGTTTAACAATCACAATACATAATTCAAGCAAGCATGCAAAGAGTTATGAGCAGCGGAAAGTAAAGCATGCAACTTGCAAGAATGTAAAGGGAAGGGTTTGGAGAATTCAAACGCAAGTGGAGACACGATTTGTTGTGGTTCCGATAGGTGGTGCTATCGTACATCCACGTTGATGGAGACTTCAACCCACGAAGGGTAACGGTTGCGCGAGTCCACGGAGGGCTCCACCCACGAAGGGTCCACGAAGAAGCAACCTTGTCTATCCCACCATGGTCGACGCCCACGAAGGACTTGCCTCACTAGCGGTAGATCTTCACAAAGTAGGCGATCTCCCTGCCCTTACAAACTCCTTGGTTCAACTCCACAATCTTGTTGGAGGCTCCCATGTGACACCTAGCCAATCTAGGAGACACCACTCTCCAAGAAGTAACAAATGGTGTGTTGATGATGAACTCCTTGCCCTTGTGCTTCAAATGATAGTCTCCCCAACACTCAACTCTCTCTCACAGGATTTGGATTTGGTGGAAAGAAGATTTGAGTGGAAAGCAACTTGGGGAAGGCTAGAGATCAAGATTCATATGGTAGGAATGGAATATCTTCGCCTCAACACAAGAGTAGGTGGTTCTCTCTCAGAAACAGCAAGTTGGAAGTGTAGGTTCGTTCTGATGGCTCTCTCCATGAATGAAGAGTGGGTGGACGGGTATATATAGCCTCCACACAAAAACTAACCGTTACACACAATTTACCAATCTCGGTGAGACCGAATTGAAAAACTCGGTCGGACCGATTCAGCAAATCTAGTGACCGTTAGGATTTTCAGTGGGACCGACATGCAACTTGGTAGGACCGATATGGTTAGGGTTAGGGCATGACATAATCTCGGTGAGACTGATTACACAAGCTCGGTTGGACCGATTTTGGTAATAAGCTAACCAGAGAGTTGGTCAGGCAAACTCGGTGAGACCGATTACACAAACTCGGTGGGACCGATTTTGGTAATAAGCTAACCAGAGAGTTTGCATTGTGATCTCGGTAGTACAGATTACTTAAAGTCGGTGAGACCAATTTTGGTAATGGACATACACAGAGAGATTACAATCCCATCTCGGTGAGACCGAGATCCCTATCAGTGAGACCGATTTGCCTAGGGTTTGTGGCAGTGGCTAAGACATCGGAACTCGGTGGCGCCGGATAGAAAGAACCGGTGGGGCTGAGTTAGACTTTGGGTTTAGGACATATGTGGATGTGGGAAAGTAGTTGAGGGCTTTGGAGCATATCACTAAGCACTTTGAGCAAGCAAGCCATTAAGCAACACCTCATCCCCTCTTGATAGTATTGGCTTTTCCTATAGACTCAATGTGATCTTGGATCACTAAAGTAGAAAATGTAGAGTCTTGATCTTGAAGCTTGAGCCAATTCTTTGTCCTTAGCATCTTGAAGGGGTTCCACATCCTGTAGTCCATGCAACTCCATTGTTGAACTTGTCTGAAACATACTAGATAAAAGTGTTAGTCCAACAAGAGATATGTTGACATTAATTACCAAAACCACCCAGGGAGCACTTGTGCTTTCACAATGTTTTGCCAGCAATCCATGGTGCCCCGGTGTTTGAAATTCATTCCCATTTCTTGCATGGGACCTAAGCATGCACATAAGCACACAAATTTGATTTTTCAACCAATTTATATGCACTGGAGCATGTGCATGTAGTTCAAATTTCAATTATGCACATAAATGCATTGAAAACTCAGTTAATGCATAAAAATGTCCAAACGAACCCCGAAAAATCACAAATATTGACACAACACTCCTGTTGTTCTATGTTGACACGAGAAATTTTTTGAAAGCAATAAGAGGAAATGGATATCGTTTCGTCCCCAAAGGTGGGACGTTCCCTACCGAAACCATCATGCTTGTTGTGAGAACCTCTGGTTTGTGAGATGCATATACCCAAACCTGCCCCAAATGGGTCAAAAAATTTACGACGACATGTTGATGCCGCTCCATGATAGCATGCCAAGTTTCATGAATATCAGACGAGTTTTGGATTTACTAGAAATTAAAAGCCATGTATCTCAATGTTTGCGGCTGAGTGCCGGTGGCAGGGTGTTTGAAATTCATTCCCATTTCTTGCATGGGACCTAAGCATGCACCCAAGGACACAGATTTGATTTTTCAACCAATTTATATGCGCTAGAGCATGTGCATGTAGTTCAAATTTGAGTTATGCACATAAATGCATTGAAAACTTAGTTAATGCATAAAAATGTCCGAACAAACCCCCAAAAATCAAAAAAATTGACACAACACTCCTGTTGTTCTATGTTGACACGAGAAAATTTTTGGAAGCAATAAGAGGCAATGGATATCGTTTCGTCCCCAAAGGTGGGACGTTCCCTACCGAAACCATCATGCTTGTTGTGAGAAGCTCTGGTTTGTGAGAAGCTTATACCCAAACCTGACCCAAATGGGACAACACTTTTACCACATCAAGTTGATGCGGCTCCATGATAGCATGCCAAGTTTCATGAATTTCAGACAAGTTTTGGATTTACTAGAAATTAAAAGCCATATATCTCAATGTTTGCGACCGAGTGACGGTGGCAGGGTGTTTGAAATTCATTCCCATTTCTTGCATGGGACCTAAGCATGCAACCAAGGACACATATTTGATTTTTCAACCAGTTTATATGCACTGGAGAATGTGCATGTAGTTCAAATTTGAATTATGCTCATAAAATGCCTGGAAAACCCAGTTAATGTATAAAAATGTCCAAACGAACCCCGAAAAAAATCCAAAATTGAACACAACAGTCCTGTTGTTCTATGTTGACACTTGAATTTTTTTGAAAGCAATAAGAGGCAACGGATATCGTTTCGTCCCCAAAGGTGGCACGTTCCCTACCGAAACCATCACGCTTGTTGTGAGAAGCTTATACCCAAACCTGCCCCAAATGGGACAAAATTATGTAATGACGTGGATGACCACTGTAACCAGGGAAATTTGAGCCAAAATTTTTGACGTTCAATTCCAACACACACGGATTAAGCTATCTTAATCGTTTGTGATGTTCACATATCGTACACAGTTCTGAATAAGGGACTGCGTCTGATGACACTTTGCGCGCTAGTTTTTTTGGCTGAAGCGATTCCAAATTTTCGGCTTCCGCAAAAATATCTACCTCCCCGCCCCTTCCCCCTTACCAAAAGCCACATTTCCCCCTCTTTCCTCCTTCCTTTCCAAGTTGAAACCTTCACTCCTTGCTTGCAGCCCGCCGCCTCCTCGCCGGCGATCCTCCTTCACGCTGCTCGCCCTCGCCTATCCAGGCAGGTAATCCACACCCGACCCCCATCCTCCTCCTCCTTCCACATCCCACATGCCCTGACCGCCGGCGCGAGCGCAACACCTTCCATCCAAATCACCGACCCCTCCACCAAATAAGCGTCGGCCTAAGCCATGGTGCACGCAGTATAGCCAGGACCTCAAGGAACATTTGGCAGCGGAGAAGCAAATCGCGGCCGCACACGCGGATGAGGTCGCGATGGCTGCCATTCGTGCCGGCCCCCAGATCTTGGAGGAGCACCTCTCCGTCGAGGCCACCGTTGACGTCGCGACGCGATTAGCTGCTTTAAATGACAGTTCTTGGCGTTTTCTCGAGGCCACTGTCAGTGCCTTCGACAAAGACTACGAGGTGTTTTCTCAACGTGCACGTGCTTACCTCATATTGAGAGCCAACAGGTTGGTGCCCGGAGTGGCTCAGGTAACTCACCACTACAACGAGGGCACTCGCAATGCGGGGGCCTCGCTCTCTTCCATGTACAAGGAGCCAATCATCGTCGATATCTTCGAAAATGAGGAGTAGCTTGTCTTATTAGCTCATTATAAGGACCCATGTTCAGTTTGCTAGCTATTGCCTTTCCTTAACAAATTCTAGTGAATTGTGATATCTAGTTTTACCATGCAATCTTCTGCTATAGTGTATATGTTCTATATGTCGTGCAATGTGGTGTTCAGTTAACTGCTTGGTTCAATTCTGCAAATGTGATGTTCAATTCTTCAGGGTGCAATATTTCCAAGTTCTTAAGCATGCTTGGTTTGGTTCTTCAGGGTTAACTGTCTGATCTTCTATTAGGTATATGTTATATTGTTCAATTGGTGTTTAGTTAACTGCTTGGTTCATTTGTTGTGGCTTGGTTCACTTGTTGTGGTGTTTAGTTAACTGCTTGGTTCAATTCTGCAATGCGATGTTCAATTGTTGTGGATGCATTCTGTTATTGTATACCATGTGAGGAATAAATCGAATTTGACTGTACTAAATACATGAGAAACAAATACAATTGCTATATTTCCAAGTTGTTAAGCATGCTTGGTTTGGTTAACTGTCCGATCTTCTATTAGGAGTATGTTATATTGTGCAATGTGGTGCTTAGTTAACGTTTGGTTCATTTGTTGTGATGTTTAGTTAACTGCTTGGTTCAATTCTGCAATGCGATGTTCAATTGTTGTGGCTGCATTCTGTTATTGTATACCATGTGAGGAATAAATCGAATTTGTCTGTACTAAGTACATGAGAAACAAATACAATTGCTATATTTCCAAGTTGTTAAGCATGCTTTGTTTGGTTAACTGTCTGGTCTTCTATTACGAGTATGTTATATTATGCAATGTGGTGCTCAGTTAACGTTTCGTTCATTTGTTGTGGTGTTTAGTTAACTACTTGGTTCAATTATGCAAAGCGATGTTCAATTGATGTGGCTGCATTCTCTTATTGTATACCATGTGAGGAATAAATCGAATTTGGCTGCACTTAATACATGAGAAACATATACAAGTGCTATATTTCCTAATTCTTAATCATGCTTGGTTTGGATAAATGGGTTTTCCATGTGGCTTGAATTAATCTAATGAATCTGCAATGTGCTTATTTTATATCAACATATTTTACTGATAGCATGCGAACCCTTACTTAACCTAATGACTAACTACCTTATATGTGTTGCAGGGAAATAATGTGAAGCACTGAGGTTTACAAGATGATACTAACTATTATACCTTGCCTTTTTTATTCCTTTGCCCCATTTCCTGAAGGAAATATGCCCTAGAGGCAATAATAAAGTTATTATTTATTTCCTCATATCATGATAAATGTTTATTATTCATGCTAGAATTGTATTAACCGGAAACATAATACATGTGTGAATACATAGACAAAAATAATGTCACTAGTATGCCTCTACTTGACTAGCTCGTTGATCAAAGATGGTTGAGTTTCCTAGCCATGGACATGAGTTGTCATTTGATTAACGAGGTCACATCATTAGGAGAATGATGTGATTGACTTGACCCATTTCGTTAGCTTAGCACTTGATAGTTTAGTATATTGCTATTGCTTTCTTCATGACTTATACATGTTCCTATGACTATGAGATTACGCAACTCCCGGATACCGGAGGAACACCTTGTGTGCTACCAAACGTCACAACGTAACTGGGTGATTATAAAGGTGCTCTACAGGTGTCTCCGATGGTACTTGTTGAGTTGGCATAGATCGAGATTAGGATTTGTCACTCCGAATTGTCGGAGAGGTACCTCTGGGCCCTCTCAGTAATGCACATCACTATAAGCCTTGCAAGCAATGCAACTAATGAGTTAATTGCGGGATGATGCATTACAGAACGAGTAAAGAGACTTGCCGATAACGAGATTGAACTAGGTATTGAGATACCGACGATCGAATCTCGGGCAAGTAGCATACGATGACAAAAGGAACAACGTATGTTGTTATGCGGTTTGACCGATAAAGATCTTCATAGAATATGTAGGAGCCAATATGAGCATCCAGGTTCCGCTATTGGTTATTGACCGGAAACGTGGCTCGGTCATGTCTACATAGTACTGTGACGATCGGTATTATGAGTTTATGTGATTTGATGTACCGAAGGTAGTTCGGAGTCCCGGATGAGATCGGGGATATGACGAGGAGTCTCGAAATGGTCGAGACGTAAAGATCGATATATTGGAAGGCTATATTCGGACATCGGAAAGGTTCCGAGTGATTCAGGTATTTTCTGGAGTACCGGAGAGTTACGGGAATTCGTCCGGGGAGTCAATGGGCCTTAATGGGCCTTAGTGTGAAGGAGAGGCAGCAACTAGAAGGTGGCGCGCGCCCCTCCCAAGCCCAGTCCGAATTGGACAAGGGGTTTGGGGCGCGGCCCCCCTCTCCCTTCCTTCTCCCCTCCCCTTCCTTTCCCCCTTCTCCTAGTTGGACTAGGAAAGAAGGAAACCTACTCCTACTAGGAGTAGGAATCCTACTCCCTTGGCGCGCCCCTCCTAGGGCCGGCCTCCTCCTCCCTCCCTCCTTTATATACGGGGGCAGGGGGGCACCCCAAGACATAACAATTGATCATTGATCTCTTAGCCATGTGCGGTGCCCCCCTCCACCATAATCCACCTCGGTCATATCGTAGCGGTGCTTAGGCGAAGCCTTGCGTCGGTAGCATCATCATCACCGTCTGTAAGTGCATCTAGTGCCCCTTTGTGATTTTGGTGCATTGTAGACTTATAGGTTAAGGGACTAATGCGTTTGTGAGTGTACACAGGTCTATAAGTCTATGAGGAGTTTGATATTTACAGAGAAAGTCGACCCCTAAAAATGAAGTTCTTCGACTGAAGACTTTGGATTTCTGAAGACTTTCTGAAGACTTTGAAAGTGAAGAAATTGGTGTGACCTTGAAGACTTGGTATTCATTCGAGGAACATGAAGCGTGAAGACTTTTGTTTTCGTAGTTTCATTTTCTCTTTCTTGAGTCATAGGAAACACCGTACTGTTAAAGGGGGTCGAGGAAATACTAAGGAAAAATTTCCATGTGATTCTCAACTCAAAATCCTACACCTACCAATCCCTTCGAGTGAAGCCATTGGAAATCTTATACAGGTCAATCATATTCTTCAGTGCCAGAGACAAAGTGTTCTGGTCTCTGAGGAATTTGTTCTGACTGAGGAGTTAGGAATTCGCCAGTGCGGATTGCCTACACAATGAGGAACATGATAGCCCTGAGGAATTTGAGCCTCAAATATTCGACTGTTGCTGTGCTACGCGCCAGTTGTCCAAAATATCTACCCACCTAACGGTCATATCATTGAAGGGCATTTATGTCTTATCATGTCGGGTTGCTCCTTAGGCTATAAATAGCCGCCCCCTACAACCACTAGCTGGTTGGCTGCTCCGAGAGAAACTGACACTTGTCATTTGAGAGCATCCCATCCTCCGAGGACTTTGAGCGAAAATCATCGAGTGAGGAAAACCCAAACCCAAACACCTACAAACCCAAAGTGATTGAGCATCACTGAAGAGATTGATCCTGCGTGGATCCGACGCTTGTTACCTTTGAAGACTGTGCTTCTTCCAGACAGTTAGGCGTCATGGTCTAGAGCACCCAAGAGTAATTGTGGATCGCCGAGTGACCGAGTCTGTGAAGGTTTGGAAGTCACCTGAAGACTTACCACGAGTGATTGGGCGAGGTCTGTGTGACCTTAGCTCAAGGAGAATACGGTGAGGACTGCGTGTCCTCAGGTTTAAATACCTAGCCGCTCCAACCAGACGTACAACTGAGACAACAGTTGGAACTGGTCTACCAAATCACTGTCTTCACCAAGCTTACTGGTTCTATTTCCTCAACTCTTTCATTTCCTCATAACTGTGTTGTGCACTTGTTCATATCTGTGTTTGAAGACTTTGACTGGAGACTTTCTCAATTTCGTCAGTTAAATTTCTTCAGTTTGTTTGTCTTCATCTTTTGTTATCCTGTGTTTACGCTTTCTGTACTCTATGCTTGTCTTCATTTCATCATGATGACCATGCTTGTCTCTGTTATGTTTACTTTTGAGTACTTATTCCGCTGCAAGTAGTTCTTCACTAAGGAATTTCCTCACCCGCAAATTCCTCACTGAAGAATTCATAAAAATTGCCTATTCACCCCCTCTAGTCAATATAACGCACTTTCACCGTCACCACGTCGTTGTGCTGACGAAGCTCTTCCCGGAAGCTCTACTGGATCGTGAGTTCACGGGACGTCACCGAGCTGAACGTGTGCTGAACGCGGAGGTGCCGTACGTTCAGTGCTGAGGATCGGTCGATCTTGAAGACGTACAACTACATCAACCGCATTGTTATAACGCTTCCGCTTATGGTCTACGAGGGCACGTAGACGACACTCTCCCCTCTTGTTGCTATGCATCACCATGATCTTGCGTGTGCGTAGGAAATTTTTAAAATTACTACGTTCCCCAACATTTCCAATATAGAGAACATATTTATGCACATCCTTGTTTTCAGGCTTCATTGATGATTACCTCTCAAACCACCTCTGTGGTCAGGAGGCGAGGAAAGTTTTCATACAACACCCACGGTTCAATATTGAAGTGTTCCTGAAGAGGTCGAAGGATGGACGGTGAATCATCCATAGACACTGACCTAAAGTTGCAAAGACCTTCAGCAGTTTTCTAAATGAGATGCATCTCTCTATGTACCGTCTATGATGCTAATTTTGAAAGGTTTTAGATGTTGCATGTGAAACTTCTTCTTGATGCGGTTGTGTAATGGGGTGGCTGAGTCTTTGAAGCTATATCATGTTGTACTATGATGTATTTCAATTATGAAATCGTGCTTCCTTAATATGGAAATGGAATATATTATGTGCTTAATCTGAATGTCAATTACTATATTAGTAAATGGATTATTAATAATAGGGCAATTAGCCCGCTAATTTTCCAATTAGCTTGCTAATTGGGTTTTCCTATTGCAAACGGTTAATGAGAAAACACCATGGGCGATGACCTCAGGCAACGCACATAGTTTTTAGGAATAAACCGTGTTGGACCTGTAAGTGCATCTAGTGCCACCCCTAGTTGGTTTTGGAGTATTGACGACAAACCTGGTTGAGGGACTAATGTGTTTGTGAGAATTGCAGGATAACACAGGTAGTAGTCCCTTATTGATTTGGTTTACCTACCGGAGATGACCCCTAAAAATGTATGAAGACATTGAATACAATGGTGGTATGTGAAGATATTCACATTGAAGACTATGACATGAGAAGACATCCCGTGAAGACTATGGAGCGTGAAGACCTAGTTGTTTCGTTGTTTCCTTTTCTTCTTTGTTGAGTCATAGGAACCACCGTACTGTTAAGTGGGGTCCCAGTGAACAAAGTCGAGTGGTCAAGTGATGCTCAACAAAATCCTATGTCTTGACGAAGACAATGAGAGCAAATCTTATCCAGAGCTGGATGAGTCAACTTTACTTGTAGCCCAAGTCAAGCTGCCGCGTGTGTTTGAAATCTGACCATTGGAACACGTGTCAGTCCCTTAGTGGCCCAGGGTCATTTCGGACAAATCAGGTCGGGTTGCCTAGTGGCTATAAATAGCCCACCCCCTACACCATAAATTGATGGCTGCTTAGAGTTAGTGCACGTCTTTTGCCGTTTGAGAGCAACCCACCTCCAAGCTTTTGAGAGAGAAATCCTTGCGAGGACAAAGCCCAAACACCCGAGCTAAAGAGTGTTAGGCATCATGAAGTCTTTTCGTCGCGTGACTGAAGACTTGTTACACTTGAGGACTGTGAATCCTCCACCGGTTAGGCGTCGCGTTCTGAGCATCCAAGAGTCATTGTGGATCGCCGGTGAACGAAGTCTGTGAAGGTTTGGAAGTCTACCTTGAAGACTTACCAGAGTGATTGGGCGAGGACTGGGTGTCCTTAGCTCAAGGGGAATAAGGTGAAGACACGGTCTTCTAAGTTAAATCTTAGCCTCCCTAACCAGACGTACATTTATCACAGCAATTGGAACTGGTCCAACAAATCATTGTCCACACCAAGTGACCAGTTCTATCCTCTCCCTCTCTTTACTTACAGTTTGTCTTCGTAAAGTCATTGCCTGTTTGCACTACCTGTTTGACTTCACTGTGTGACTACTATTGTTGTTTGGCTTCATACTATCTTCCATCCTGATCTTTACTACCTAGCTGCTATTAGTTTTGATGCTTTCACTTCATTCAATACTTGACTATGGCTTGCTTAGTGTAGTCTACCTTCCGCTGCATGTTTATAGGTTCATTTCTATCGTTTGTCTTTGAAACTCCCATGTTTTGAAGACTTTCATAAAAATCGCCTATTCACCCCCCTCTAGTCGATAACTATCACTTTCAATTGGTATCAGAGAAAGGTACTCCCTTGTTCTGTGTGATTCGGTTTAACCACCTGAAGTTTTAGCTATGTCGACGGCAGGGATAATCAAAATCTCCGCTGTGTGCCCCGTCTTCGATGGAACTGAATATCCCTACTGGAAGAATAAGATGCGCATGCATCTTGAAGCCATTGATGTCGACCTCTGGTATGTCGTCAAGAATGGTGTTCCCAAGACCGGTGAAGTTGTCACTGCTGCTGATGTCAAGAAGTTCGTTCAACTGGATTCTACCGCTAAGAACATCATCTGTGGTCATCTGACCAAAGGACAGTATGGCCGTGTGTGCGCTCTGGAAACGTCAAAGCTAGTCTGGGACTGGCTCTCCAAGGTCAACGAAGGCGTCTCAACCCAGAGAGATCAAAGGATCAGTGTTCTTCGCAACCTCTTCAACCGCTTCAAGAGAAACGACAATGAGAATGTCCAGCTCACGTTTGATCGCCTCACTGACATAACAAATGAGCTTCGTGCTCTCGGCGCCACTGAGATCACCAAGCATGAAATTGTCAAGACACTCCTGAGATCACTTGACAGCTCGTTTGACACCCTTACCCTGATGATACAAGAACACCCTGACTTCAAGACACTCGATCCATCTGACATACTTGAGAGGATCAACACAAATGAGTTCCAGCTATCTGAGAAAAGAGATATCTATGGTCCAAACTATGGCCGAACTCGCGCTTTGAAGGCAAAAGTTGTTTCCTCATCTGAAGAAGAATCTGACTGCAGTTCTGGTTATCCTGAAGATATTGGAAAGGAGCTTGCTATGCTTGTGAAGAAGTTCCAGAAGTTCACTAAGAAGAAGGGATTCAGAAAGTCTTCACGATCTAGCTCAAGAAATGATGAAGCTTCCACTCATGAATACAAGAAGAGAACATGTCACAAGTGCAAGAAACCTGGACACTACATCTCTGAATGTCCACAGTGGGACAATGAGAACAACAAGAAGAAGAAGAGAAAGGAATATGATTCTGATGACAAGAAGAAGAAATCCTTAAAGTCTTTTTCCAAGTCTTCGTCCAAGTCTTCATCACATAAGAAGAGCTCATCTGGCAAGGCTCGTGCTATTGTTGGCAAGGAGATGGATTCAGAGGAGGAGTCTGCTTCTGAGGAGGCGGAGGTGGAGTCTGAGCAGGAGTCCAACCCAAGCGTTGCAAGTCTGGCTCTAGCTACAGCCTACATTGCCAAGTCCATCTTCAACACTGAAGACAATGGCCCCGTCATCAACGCTGATGCTAATGACAAGGACGACTCTGCTCCCACCTACTGCTTCATGGCACGTGGTGCCAAGGTAAAATCACGCGATGCTTACTTTCAAACATCAAGTGAAGATGACTCTGATTGTGAATCCAAACCCAGCTACAAAACACTTGCTAAAATTGCAACTGAACAACAGAAAGCTATGGAACATACTCAAAAACTGTTAGACAAAAGCGATGACCTGTTGGACGCGGAAATGACCCGATCTCAGTCCTTAATTGAAGACATAAAAAATCTTCATGTTAAGTACCAAGAACTTGAAAGTCGTCATGAAACGCTCTCAACAACTCATGAAAAGCTTTCCTATGATTATCTTCAAAAGAAGCAAGAGCTTGAGAAATTGAGAGCGGCTCATGAAGATCTTCAAAAAGAGAATGAGTCACTTCGTGCTCAACAGATCAGTCCCTCTTATGAAGGATTTGAACCACCATGTCTAAAATGCCTTGAGCGTGATAACGCTACTTCTGTTACTGAATGTTCTACTGCTGCTACTGTTGCAATATCTTCAACTGTTGATGTGGTAACTAACCCCTCTGCTGAGGATACCACTACTATTGTTGATGAAAATGCTAGGTTGAAGACATTGCTTGAAACAGGGATGTACAAAAGTCTCAAAGGGCATCAGACACTGTGCGATGTCCTCAAAAAGCAGATTCTGAACCAAAACCCTAGGAAAGAGGGTGTTGGGTTCGAGAGGAAAATGAATGTTGATGGCTCCTACTGGAAGCCTGAGCAGTACCCCAAAACCACATGGGTTGCTGCAAAGGGACCTTCAGTGGATCCATCTACCTTATCTAGCTTCACCTGTGCTAACCCTATTATCATTGATGAATCCTTTGATGCAAATTATGAACTGTTTAAGAATCAGAATGGTGAAGCGTTTGCCAGGTATATTGGTACTAACTGCAGGAATGGGCCACCTATGAAGAAGATCTGGGTCCCCAAAAGTTGTCTTGAGAATCTTCCTGTGAATGTCATCATACACCGCCTGGAAAGAAGACAAATCCCAGACCAAAAGCTTCATATGGTCCAAAGGCTTCATACAAATACAGGACTCACTGAGTCACCCTAACGCCAATGTTTTGCAGGGAAATCATACTCAGATGTATGAATATGAGCGTGTTTCTTCAAACCGCTATGTTCATAAAACTAAGAACTATTCTGCTTATTCATATGAGTACTATTCTCCTCCCGCAAGGCTATTTGCTAGGCCTCCAAAGCCGAAGTTCTCAGATGCTGCACTTAGACTCATTGCTTCTAAGCCACCCTTGAAGATGTGGGTGGTTAAGAAGAATTAACTTTCTTTTGCAGGGAAAGGTCTCCGGCCGGTAATCAAAGGCGTCTGATGCTAATGCTGCGGACCTAAAACATCTTGTAGGGTGCAAGATCAAATGCCCAAATGGTCTCACTATGTATTTTGTTCCTGAATCGCATGCCAATCATCCTATCAGTCCTAATCTTGATCTGAGCATTGATAATCCTCTTGTGAGTCAAATGTTTATGCTTCACAATACTCTTGGTGAAGCCTATCACCCTAACTGTACTGTAGGGTATGACACCTCATGCTTTAGAATGGATTATGGACAGCGGATGCACTAATCATATGACTGGTGATCGAAGTCTTCTCATGGACTCAACTTTACGTCCATCTGACAAGAGTCACATCACATTTGCTGACACTGGTAAAAGCAAGGTACTGAGTCTAGGTAGAGTTGCAATCTCAAGGGATCAGCACATGGACAAAGTGATGCTTGTTGAATCCCTTGGTTTCAACTTAATGTCTATCTCAATGCTTTGTGACTGGAACATGATTGTGATATTTGGAAAATATCGTTGCCTTGTTCTAATGGAATCTGACAAGTCTCTAGTATTTGAAGGGTATCAGAAAGATGATCTGTACTCCCTCCGGTCCTTTTTACTCCGCATATTAGATTTTTGTCAAGTCAAACTTTGCAAAGTTTGACCAAAACTATATTAAAAAGTATCAACATCTACAATATTTGATAAATATACTATGAAACTATATTTCCTAATGAATCTAACAATGTTGATTTGACATTGTGAATGCTAATATTTTTTTTCATAAGTTTGGTCAAAGTAGAGATACCTTGACTTCCAACAAAACTTATATGCAGACTAAAAAGGACCGGAGGGAGTACATGGTAGACTTCTCAGCAGGACCACAACTTGTCGTATGTCTTCTAGCAAAAGCTTCAGAGTGCTGGCTCTGGCATCGAAGGCTAGGGCATGCTGGCATGAGGAACTTTCATACGCTCGCAAAGAAGAAACATGTCATAGGCATCGAGGGCGTCAAGTTCAAGAAAGATCATCTGTGCGGTACCTGCGAAGCTGGAAAGATGACAAGGGCCAAGCATCCCTCGAAGACAATCATGACGACATCTCAACCCTTCAAGCTGCTACACATGGACTTATTTGGCCCTACTCACTACTCCACTCTCACTACCACTGCTTGTCTCTATGGCTTCATCATTGTTGATGATTATTCAAGATATACGTGGGTGCATATAATTCTTTACAAGACTGAAGTGCAGGATGTCTTCAGACGCTTCGCCAATCGTGCCATGAACAACTATGGCGTCAAGATCAAGCATATCAGAAGTGACAACGGCACAGAGTTCAAGAACACCGGCCTCGACCTTTACCTGGATACATTGGGTATCACTCATGAGTTCTCAGCTTCGTACACACCTCAACAGAATGCCATCGTGGAGCGCAAGAACAGAACACTCATTGAGATGGCACGGACGATGCTCGATGAATACAAGACTCCAAGGAAGTTCTGGCCTGAAGCCATTGATACTGCATGTCACGTCATCAACCGTGTTTATCTTCACAAGCTTCTAAAGAAGACATCCTATGAACTCCTCACCGGTAAGAAGCCAAATGTTAGTTACTTCAGAGTATTTGGTGCTAGGTGCTGGATCAAAGATCCACATCATACTTCAAAATTTGCACCGAAAGCACATGAAGGTTTTATGCTTGGTTACGGAAAGGATTCGCACTCCTACAGAGTCTTCAACCTCTTTCACTATAAAGTGGTTGAAACTGTGGATGTGCGGTTCGACGAGACTAACGGCTCGCAAAGAGAGCACCTGCCAAATGTGCTAGATGAAGTTCCACCTAGTGAATCTATCAAGCTTATGGGTACTGGAGAAATCATACCATCTGAAGCATAGCCTGAAGAGGAACTTATCATTTCTGCACCTAATCAACCTGAAGACAATGCTCAGCCCGAAGACAATCCTTCTAACAATGACAATGATCAGCAAGAGCAAAATCTGTTGGGTTCTACGGTAGGGTGCGTCGACTGCAAATTTAAATTTTCCTACGCGCAGAACATCCAGGAACATGCTACGGGAGATGGATCACAATTCGTTACCACTAGACGCGCAGTGCCGTGCAGCGGAAGAAGAGTTGGGGCAGCGCGTCCGCGTGGATCGTCTCCTCCTCGTTCGATCTCCCTCGAACAACCGGTCGTCCGATCCCACGTAACGAGTTCGCCGGAGCGGCGCAAGTGCACCGCCTCTAACGGTATCCGCGCGTGCAGGAGGAACACCGTGCGGCAGACTGCTAGGTCCGATCACACAGTCGGCGGCGAGTGGAGGTGGCTATTCGCAACACATGCAAACCTTAGTCGCATCGCCAAAGCGATCAACCGCATGAGTGTGCCGCACCTCCACTTTATATAGGCCCCGTCGCGGGCTCAACACTTGGGCCTCGCACGGACTCTAAAGCCCAAAGTCTACTCGGTCACGTTCCTAGTCCAGTTCGGATCACATCCGACCAGTGTCCTACAAACCGACCTCGTAGGTTCCTTCCCTTAAGCGCGCGACCCCTTAGGTTCAAGTCAGCTTCGTCACAGTTCGGATCACCTCCGATGTAACATCCCAAAATTCTAAATTTTGGAATGTTATATTAGGTAAATAACTATGCTTGTTGTCTGATTGTTTGTTTGATTGATTGAGTGAAATTGAGTGGAATTTGAAACTTTTGAAAGTTGAATGAGAGGGAATGAAATGACTTTCCCAAACTTTCCCCTTTGCCCTTTTTGGATCTCAATGAATTCAAGTTCTTTCCAACACCAAGCCCTAGAGTGAAGATGACATGACTTCTTCCATTTGGAATGAAAAGGGTTTTGGAAAGATTTGGATTTCAATTGAAAATATTTCAAATTCAAAGCTTTATGCAACTCAATGATTTTCATGAAAGAAGATAAAATGACTTCTTCAATTATATGAAATATGAGTTGGAAGTTAAAAATAATCAAATTGAAAGTCATTTGGAAGTATCTTGAAAACCCCTTTCAAATTTGGGATTACTTGGATTTTGTTCAAATTATTTTTCTCCTAAAATAAATAAATGGAAATTAGGGTAAAATGATTCCCTTCTATGGAAAATTAGGAGAAAATAAATTTGAAATAATTTTGTATTTTAAAATGATTTTTGTTGGGTTTTATTGCAACAACAACACTATTTGAGTTTTGTAAATTTTGAGGATTTTATTTGAACTTGAAAAATAGTTCAGTTGTAGGAAATCTTTTTCGATCATTTTGATATATATATATCCTATATAAAATATTTATATTCTATATATTTTATCTCTGTTTTATTTTCAAAAAATAAAAATAGAAAAGGAAAAAGCCCTCAGGCGCCGGCCAGCCAACTGCCCACCTAACACCAGCGGCCCACCCATAACGGCCTAGGCGCGCCACCACGCTGCCCACGCCGAGCCGACCGAGCGATCGAGCCGAATCGGTCTCGCCTCAACCGACCAGCAGCGCCGCACCCTCTCTCCCGACAGGCAGGCCCCCACCTCCTTCTTCCTCGCCCACGCAGCGCCGCTTCACGGAGATCCCGCGATCTCGGGATCTCATCCCGATCCTCCCCCGCCCCCTCGCAAGTCGTGCCCTCCCGCCTATATACCCCCGACCTCATTCCCCCCTCGCCCCTCGCCGACCCTCTCCTCCCTCCAGACGACTTCGCTGGAGTACCCGAGCCGCCGCCGCCATTAACCTCGCCGACGCCTGCCACCCCGAGCTCCACCAACCCCACCAAACCAACCTCGCCGTCTCGCACTCCTTGCCGAGGTCTCCGCCGTCGCCCCCGACCACCGGAGTCGCCGGAGCACTCGCCGCCCGAGCCGCCGTCGCCGTCGCCGTCCGGTAAGTCACCGGAGCACCTCCCCGCCGTCCGATCTGTTTTCTAGGGTTAGGATTAGATCCCCAAGGGGTATGTTTTATTTTAGGTTTAGTTATAAAAAACCGGTTCAGATCGGTTTAGTTAGTTTTTTTTTATTAGACCGGCCGACTCGTTTTTAACCCTAGGGCCCGTTTAGTTATATTACGCCGAAGCGTTATATAGGCCCATTAGGCCGTTTTTCTTTATTTTTCGTTTTCTGTTTTAACAGAATAGTTTCAGATTTGAAAAGTTCATATCTTTTATTCTACTTAATATTTTTAAGTGATTCTTTTTTTGTTGGTTTGAAAATTTCCTATAGTTTCTGTAGAAAATATATTCAGCCATGTTAAAATTATTTAAAATTGCTTTATTTTAGATTTAGACAGAATAGTAATTCTGCTATAAAATGAGTTAGGAATATTATTTTTAATGATTCTTTTGTCACAAATTTGTTTTGACATTACCTAACCGTAGGAATTTATTTGGGCATTTTAGGATTAATAAAAAATAGTTTTAACCAGAATCATGTTATTCTTAATTAATTAACTAGCTACTGTTTTCCTATTGTTTTAGTTAGCAAATAAATTTATTTTTCATATGTGATAGATTATTCTAGGTTAGTTTCTGTCACTTTAGAGCATGAACTTTTATTTATAATAAATAAAACTTTTATTTTATTTTTCTTACTAAAATTTGCTTTAGGCCTAATAGGAGTTTTATAATAGCTTTTAAGGTGATTCTTTTTGCTCCTAGTTGCTTGGTGAATTCTTTTCTGTTAGTTAACATAAACCCTTGCTTAGGTTCTGTTAAGAAAATTTTTGTTATGCAAAACTATTTCTTTGGTTGTGCTTGATGTAGGAAAACCTTGAGTTGGATTTCTTCGAGTTTTTCCTTTGTGTTTTGATTCGATTGTTTTGTGTGTTTCATATTATTATGTTGTTATGTTAAGTGATCATATGTTTGTATGCTTATATGATTGTTGTTTGCCTCGGTAGAATTTCCGGAGTGCGAAGCTTGCTACCACGAGTCCCTAGTTTTCGAAGATCGTCAGCAAGGCAAGTTCACTTTGACCATGCTTTCATACCTATGTTTTATTGCATTTAGTGGCATCTTTGCAACCACCCCTCGATAGTGTTATTGAATCCTTGTAGTTGAGTAGTATGCATGAGGTAGGAACCCATCACCTGTTACCAAGCCCGGACGTTATTTATTTAAATGCTACGCTATAGTAGACGGGTTGGTATGAGTACTGGAGTGGTGTGAGAATGGAGGATCTCCGTCAATGACGATAACTCCATGATGGAACCTGCAAGGGCTGCATCGTCAAGGCCTCAAGACTTCAAGACTCGAGACAAGAATTCAATACACACTACTGGGTGAAGGACGATTGATGGGCACCTGGAGAAACCAGTGGTTGGCGGGATGCATGGAGAAGCGCCATGACATCTTGCGGAAAGCTTCACCCAGACTCAAAGAGACGGAAAAATACTTCATGCCCGAAGCTTACCTGCAACCGCAAGTCACTATGGGCTCGCTTGGTTGACCTTAGTGGTGACTCTGGCTGGGACGGTGCTAGAAGATGTAGAACTACGGTAGGATTGGATGAGCACCGGACAGTGGTCAGAGGAACTCTTCGGAAGACCATGTTTCGGTCGTCTTGTTCTCAAACACCTGAAGTGCGAGAACGTAAAAGAGGATCGAATCTTGCGGGTAAAGTGTACAAACCTCTGCAGAGGGTTAAAACCTAATCGATTAGCCGTGTCCCCGGTTACGGACAATTTGAGCCTCTGGACTTGGATCTATCTCGGAACTCTCAACACCGAATTGATAACTTAATTGTGGGCAACTTATGATGAATTTGGGCTATGAGACATCGGTTGGCGGAACCATGTCATGATAGAAAACTTTATAGTACAGACTTCATTTATTCCTTTGATGTAGGGAAAATAAAACCAGCTTTTACGCAAACAAAACTCGATCTGAGCCACAAAGCCATACTGCATATAGTATAGTTTATCATCTGTTTTCTCTTATTGTGATCTTGCGGTACATTCAATGTACTGACCTACACGGCTGCAACGTATCATGTTGCAGATATTTCCTCGACGAGTAAGAGTTACGATACAGGGTTATGGTCTACACTCAACTTGCCGATGGCGTTGATGGGACTCCATACCCGACTATTTGTTTCCGCTGTGACTTATGAGGTATATATCAGTTTTATGTTATTTATACATGTGATTGCACTTTGATATATACATTGATGTCTTGTGTGTGCCAAAGATACTTGATCCGTGGATGGCACGGATACACGAGGCTTGAC